>CATIWJ010051746.1:0-10532 GCA_949640765.1 Croton laevigatus | reverse complement strand
TGCGCTTGTGAATGTATGTTGGCAAAAACACATGGTTTCTTAACTATAATATCTTTTTATTTTTCTTGTTTTGGCCTTAAAACAGAACGGTTAGTTACTATTTAATTTTTTTTTTCAACAATAAGGTGTATATATGTTAATAAATTGAATTATTTTTAGTTTGTTACTTTGAAAAAATATATATAAGATCGAAAAATAAAATGAAGACTAAATTTATTAACAAATTTGTCAAAATTATTAAATATTATTAAATTTTTTTAACATATATATTTCTATTGATAACTAATTAGAAATATTACTTAGTAGCAGTCTAAGCGGAGCATATAAATCACATACGAAAGCCTTATCTAGTGCAGCTCAAGCCATAACATGTGCTAACACATTACAAGATCTTGGAACAAAACAAACAAGAGATAACAGAATCCACATTCATTAATAACCTGAGATTTTCAACTAAGTCAGCAGCTTAAAAGTGCACAGTTTGCTTCTTATAAATGGCATCCACCACTTACAATCCCAGACCAATTCTTGTCTTTAATAAGCTCCAAAGCAAGCTTTGTTGCCAATATCTCTAAAATGAATGGGTCCTTAATAAAAGGAAATTGACTTACCCTCCCACTCAATTAACTCAATTAATAAGCCCCCATATTCTTGCATTTTGAGACTGCAGCATCTGCATCTATATTAAGCTTAAGATATAGGTTAGGTGGGGGGTGTCCATATGATTATAATTCATTTTCCTTTTCTTCATATATGAACAGAAAAATAAACTTAGAATTTGTATGCGTAAATGTTTATTTGCATTTAGGAATAACAAAATGTGCCCAAGAAGATATTATTGGTTTCTCCCTTTTCTTCCCGCATCAACATTCTTAGTAAGGTGGTATTTTGGCACCAACAAAACATAAGTTTGGAGCTAAACTAACATTACCTTGAATCTTTTTATCAATATTAATAAAATATTATTTTCTTCCACACATGTGGTTACTTGCTCCAGAATAAAAAAAAAAACCACTCATCTTGTTGATTTGTAGCTTCTTTATGCACAAATAACAGTGTAGGACTATCTTCATGATTTCTTGAAGATTCCACAAAATTTAATCGATTTCCTTGGTTTGTTTGCTTGTTCCAACATTTAGATGCATAATGTCCATATTTTTTACAATTATAACATTGAATATCTTTTGTCTTCCCATGTTCGTTAAATGTTTTTCCTCCTCTATTTGACCCTCTTCCATGGGCAAAATTTTTCTCATTACTTTGGTGGCGATGTTGGTAGTTACTAGGACCTCTACCTAGTCCCTGAAAATCGCCTCTTCGATTTCCACCTCTTTGTTCATTTAATGACAGCTTTGATTCAAGCACTTGCTCGATCATGACAAGACCATCATACTTCTGCATTCTTTGTTCATACACTTGAAGTGATCCAAGTAGCTCATCTACAGGTAATGATTCAAGTGTTTTAGATTCTTCTATAGTAGGTAACACATATTTAAAGTTCTTATTACATGATCGAAATTCTTTCTCCACATAGTTAACATATGTAAGTAGTCGAGTAAAATTTCTGCCATTTTAATTTCCTTAAATTCACCTCTTAAAGTTTACAATCGAACTTTTCGAATACGCTCAACTCCTTTGAATATAGTTTTAAGAATATCCCATGCTTGTTTACTTGTGGTTGCATTTGAAATTTTAGTAAACGTTTCTTAATCAAGTCCTACATAAATCAAGAACAATGCCTTTTGGTCCTTTCTATGGAGCTTCTTTAGGTCATTTTCTTATCTTGGGCAAGTATGGCTTTTTCTTCATTTGATAGTTCTTCAAAACCTTCGCTTACAACTTTCCACAATTCTTGGATCCAAATAATGCTTTCATTTTTATGCACCAATTTTTATATTGGTCTTTTGACAATTGTGGTACTTGTGGTTGAGCAAAATTGGTAGACATTATGAAGAAAAATGCTGTGGCTCTAATACCAAATGTAGGAGTTACAATTTACAAATTGCTAACTCAATATATGTAAGGAAATATATATGTATGAGATATAATATGGTTTCAACTAGAATAACAAATCTCTCTTTATTTATAAAATATTCTAAATCTCTCTTTTTTTTCTCCTTTTCCTTCATCTTCATATTACATTGAAAAACTTTTATATATATGTATGTATTAATATTTTAGCAAATGTTATATTTAGTTGTGTTGTTTATTTTTATTTTTTCTAAGAAAAACTTCAAGTTTGTTTATTTTCATCAGCCCTCGAATGCCATTTGCGGCTGGCGCCCTCCACCGGTTCAGTAGAAGAGCAAACCTCAACACAAGCTTTCTTAGATGGGCTGCCACACAGGCCATGACTTCAGCAATTCTCTTCTCATTTTTTTTTTTTTTAACAAAGCAGCAATTCTCTTCTCATGCATAACAATTGTTGCAATCGGTAAATCTATAGGTAAATCTATAAGCTAAGCTTAAAACTGAGTCACGGATTATTACTAAAGTTTAATATAGTAATTACAATTACTTAAAAATGAGATTAAGGAAAAGGCGTGTGCAGTCAAGTCTGACTTTGCGGCTGACGAGATACCTACACGAGGGCTTCTAAAAACGATCTGGTGGACCGCGTATCGACCAAACCTCACGCTAAACGCAATTTTATTATCTGATGTCATCATCGTCATCTTTTTTAACTCCCTTTCTACCCACGTGATTTCAGTTATACCGCCCTTCCCTCGATCTCTTCCCTGTCGCTGAATCAATGGCACGAACCAAACCGCTAGATTTGAACTCTTGTTACGTGGAAGCGCTCGACGACAGAATCTGCTCGCCTCCTTGCCGGTACTGTTCTGATTCAGGTAGTGGTGGTCGAGGAGAATCGATGGCAGATTTAGAGGAGTGGGAAAGGGGGGACAGGAAAAGGAAAAGGAAGAGGAGGAACATTGAAATTGGATGTGATATTGCACAAATGGAAACTTTTGAAGAAGGTTTTGCTCGCCAAGACCCACTAGAGGGGCTTGGTTGGGATATTATGATGAAGATTCTTGGTAATCTTGATGCACGCAGCGTGGCTTTATCTCTTCTCGTCTCTCGCGGCTGGCACAGCTGCGCTTCTAGCGACCGTCTTTGGACCTCCAAGGTTGGTTGTGTTTTACTTTCACTTGTTTTGAATTTTATAAATTATGTCTTTAATTGTATAGATTTTCCAAAATCGATGAATATTTGATAGGTTTGTGTTCTAGGTCTGGAGACTTGAGTTGAATTTTGCTATAATTTTTTAAATCATAATTAGGACTTATCTACTGATGTAAGGGGAAAAAGAAATCCATAAATAAATTTCTGCATTGCAAATTTCTTCTTGATGGCATCAATGGCTTCTTTCTTCTTATGTAGTGATGATGCGAAATTCTCCCTTTTTAGTAATTAATCATAATTGAATGATCAACAAGATCTTGTACTCAATAATCTAGAATTTGTGTGGATAATTAAGATTGTGATTTGAGAGTTGCCATTTAAGGCCATCCTCTAGTGATTCTGTTGATTCATGTTTATAATAAGTCGAAGTGCAACAATCCATTTTCTTGGACATGCTATTTCGTAACGTCAGTAGGTTTTTAACTGGTTTTTATTTTCAAACAACTATTACTCATTTTTCAGATACATATAGTGGCTGCTCTCAACTTTTGTATGATAGCCTCCTTTCTTTTCCTTTATCAGAGAAAATTTCTTGAAGGGTTGATAAGAATTATGTTTGTCTAGTTTTGCGCAAAAAGGGCAGGGAAAAACGACCATTTAAGAGCCTCTCATTGAATTTACTGCTCCAAGTTACTCTTTATCCTCTTTTGTTTATCGCTTAAAATATCAACCCAAAGCATTATTTTGCTGTATATTTTTAGTGCGAGGAACTATGGCTTGGAAAAGCACACATACCTCGTATGTCACAGGTCCGGGGAATATCCAAGCTGGCTGCTTATTCATTGTCTATCATGGATGGAAAACGCGTACGTAGCAGCAATCTATGCCTTTGCTTTCTTTCACTTATGATTTTTCCCAATATGCACCTAAGAGCGTCCACAATGGTTAGAAGTACCAATCCCAATTGGGACCAGTCCCACAATTTTCATTGCTACGTCAGATTCAATTTTTGGTTGAGTCTCAATAGCTAAGTTGGGTCCTATAAATTGGGTTTGGGAATCTGAAAAAGAATGTCATTGTGGATGCTCTAATGTGCATATGCAATGAACTTTTTGAAAATTTATACATGAAAAACTTACACTTATTTTTAATGGCTATGCTAAGGTTAAAAAAAAAAGAAAACTGATACATTTTTTTTTTGTACCAGACTCGTATTGTGAGGGATGATCTGTGTGACCATGCTTGGGAATTCCATTATACCAAGGTACATTCTTTTTTATTCAATATGCATATTTTTGGAAGAAGCATTCTAATCTATGTTGTTTGCAAAATTTGCCATCTGGTGCAGTCACTAGTTTAAAGGATTCATGAACTTGTAACATTTTCGTAAATGGATGGGTTTCATACTTGATATTGTCCTCCTGCTTTTGTTTGATGTTGTCCTCCTGCTTTTGTTTAATAATTATGCTTTGCAATAGTCTTTTTGCAGCCTATCCATATTTCTCACTCTGCACTTTGGGCAATTTTTCATTTTCACCCCAAAAAAAAACTTTGATGCAGTTTCACTCTTAAGTCTTGACTTATCTTTGACTTACCAACATCACCTTGGACTCAAAATTTTGTCTAAAATTGAATAACATTTTAAAGCATATGGACCTTAACTAAGTCTAATTTGAAATTCATGGTTAGTTGAGTTAGTTTATACTCCATCTGTTCCATTTATATAGGAAAGATTTATTTTGCACACATATTAAAAAAATATATAATTTCTCCACTCTAATCCTAAAATACCCTTCTCCATGTAATCATTACATTACAATTTAAAATTATACCAAAAAGCAATAATTTGACTAGTGGAATTAAAAGTCGGTTTGATTTAGCGGTTTCAAGCAATTGATAGCTGTTGCGAATAACTGGTAGCTAATAGCTGTTGCTGGTAGCTGATAGCTGTTGCTGGTAACTAGTAGTTGATGAATAGGGGGTGTTTGGTAAAAATATAGTAAGTTGTTGCTGTTATATGTAAAATGACCAGTAGAGGCATATTTTCAAATAAATTCAAATTTAAAAATTTTGAATTAAAAATATATTTCTAATAAATTTAAGAAATTTAAAACTAAAACTAAAAATAATTAAAATATTAGTAATTCCTAAACTACCACAATTATCAAGTACCAAACTATAAAATCATATTGTCAATAATTGTAGGATGCTAGCAAAAATCATTTTAGCTAATAATAATAATATAAAAGTAGAGTAGTGAAACATTTGAAAAAAAAAGAAAAGAGTATTAAATGATTTAGTTGATTATTAATTTTAGGTTATGTTTTTTAATAAAAAATATATAGAGCTGTTGGTAAAAAGCTCCATCCACTAGCTGTTGGAATCAACAGCAGTTTTGAAATTCTAATAATTATTAGCTCTTAATTTTTTTTTTTACTAAACACCTAAGAAGTAGCTGTTGAGTATCAGCCATCAACTCCTCCAAACCTCTAAACCAAACGACCCTAAATAATGAAAAGTGTACTACACCTACACATACTCTCTCTAATGCGCATGTTAAATTATTATTATTATTATTATTATTTTTTTTTTTTTTTTATAGTTTGGCAAAAAAAAAGAGTCATTTTATACACTAGCTCAGTAAAGTACGATGAAAATGGTGGTGAAGTTGGATTTTGGGTGAGAATTTTAAGTTCAGGATGACAAATTTGTGGGTGTAATTAAAATTAAGATTACTGCCATAGCTATTTTCTATATAGTCCAAGTTCAATGAAAGTAGGAGAGACTTTATTTTGAGGGATAATTTGAGAACCCAATTAGGCAGCTCTTACCTATTTGAAAATGTTCATTTGTAGGTCACAATTATATCAATATTTGCACACTATTTGTATATGTGGGCAGAAGAATATATTTTGATAGGCCACATTTATTGTGGCTACTATTTTTGTATATATGGATATAAGAATTTTTTTTTGCTAGATCATTGTTATAATATTATGTGCACACTTTTTGTGAACTTAGGCAGAAGGATTCTTTTTGTATATGTCATATTATGCCACTATTTCAATGAAAATTGGAATATTATGTTGAGCAAAATGAGGCCTATTTTTTTTTAATGTGGCCAATTATTCATGCTTTTAGGTCACACTTTGATAAATATGTGTCATATTTTATGATATACGTCCCTTTTATGTAAATATGTGGCCTATTTCTTAAAGAGTATGTCCCTTTTATGCAAACCTTTCAATGAAAATAGAAATAATCTTGTGATGATCAATAGAATTATTAAGGAATTACTCACTACAACTCTATATCAAGTTCAATTATCCATAAAATTTTTATCATGCACTTAAGATTAATAGAGATTCTCAATTAAGTTGATGGATATAAGCAATTATTTGATTCAAAATGGATACAATCTTGTGATAATCAATAGAATTGTTGAAGAATTGCTCATTAAAATACTAGATCAAGTTTAATTATTCATAAAATTATGATCATGCACTTAAGATCAATAGAGATTCCCAATTAAGTTGATAGATTTAAGCAAATCTTTCTATGGAAATAAAAACAATTTTGTGATGATCAATGGAATTGTTGAAGAATTTTTCACCAAAACACTAGATCAAGTTCAATTATCAATCTATGTTAAAAAAAAAAAGTTCAATTATCAATAAAATTATGATCATGCACTTAAATATTAATATATATTCTCCATTAAATTGATGGATTTAAGCAAGCATTTCAATTAAAATGGAAACAATCTTATGATAATCAATGGAATTGTTGAAGAATTACTCACTAAAACATTACATCAAGTTTAATTATCTATAAAATTATGATCATGTACTTAGATCAATAGAGATTCTCAATTAAATTGGTGGATTTAAGCAAGCCTTTCAACGAAAATGGAAACAATCTTGTGATGATTAATGGAATTATTGAGTAATTACTCACTAATTACATTGACCAAATTCAATTATCTCAATTGAAGATATATATAAATGTTGTGACCTATTTTTATGTTATGTGGCCAGTTCTTATTTTAATTTTTTTTTTACGACACTAGTTTATAAACTTATGGACTAATTTCATAATAGTTCATTATCCATAAACATAAAGTGACTACTAAACCAAAAAATTGTTTTGAAGCATAGATACAAAGTACTCAATAACTTGAAATTGTTCTGAAACCTAAACACAAAGTACTTAATAATTTAAATTTATTTTGAAACCTAAACACAAAGTACCAAATAACTTAAAAATGTTCTCAAACCTAAGTACAAAGTACCAAATAACTTAAAAATGTTTATTACACAAAGAAATTAGGTTCTATGGTGTTTGGGTAGAAAAGGGGAGAGAGATTTTTGTTTTTGTAACCGTTGAAAATTAAAGACATAAGTTAATGAATCCAAAAAACCTTAACACTAAAATAGTGACTTGTTTTTTATTTAAAAAAAAAATAGTTAAATTCTTGCCACTACTAACGCCACAAATTAAAAGTACTGGCTAGTTTATATATTGGGAGCACAATACCACTGTCTATTACAGTTGCTACCTACTTATATGTGGCCTTATTTCACTTCTTCACACTTGCATTTAGTTCTATTATAGGGCACAATTCTTTTATATTTCCGAGTCTTTGATTGAAAAAGTGTCTCCAATAAGAAAAGTTAGACACGGTCATACAACTATCATATTACTGTCAACTCTGTCACTATTTGTTTCCCACTGACTCAAAAACTATCCATTATATAATTCAACACATCTATCAAAGTCAAGTTCATTTTGTATTTTTTTAACTTTCCATCACACTCAAAATTTACCATTTTAGGAAGTTTTCCTATCTAAATAGAACACCCAAAATGGCGATTTTTCCTATCTAAATGGAACGGAGGAAGTAACTTTTAGGGACTAAACTATAAACTGTATCATCTTCTTCCCTTTCCCTCTTCATCAAGCCTTACTTTCTCCTCCTAACATTGGCGATGATCAATCTTCTTCTTCATATCAGACTCTGACAACTTTACCCATCATCACTACCCAATTTCCATTAGCAAGAAATGCAGAGAAGGATGCTATCCCACCATTTCTTCTTTTTCAATAGACTACTTTCCCATTATTATAATCAAACACTGTTTTTCTCATCTGGAAAAAAAAAAAAAATCTGTAGTTTCAGATTTTAAGCAACAGATTTTCCTCATTTTGTTCATAAATAATAGCTATTTTGAGCTTAGATAAAAATGAAATTTCATGCAACTACCTCATCCCCAAATGGGTGGTTAATATCAGAATATAATTTTGATGAGTAAAATGCCAAAAGCAAATGTATGGCTAGTGCTGTTCGGCCTCCTCCAGTAAATAAAAAATTAAGCTATCAATCAGAAAATTGCTTTAACTTTTCTCTAAATTCAAAAACTGAATATTTACCCCAAGTTTATGCTGCGACCTACAGCACCAAAAAATCCATTCCCACTGAAAGAGAATATATTTGATCTTAATTGTTGCCCATTTTCATCTTCATCGTAAGTGTACATTATCCCAGCTCTGTAAATTAACTCTGCAAGAAGTGAAATTTAAGAAAAATATATATTTTTCTATATTTCAATTTTAATCTAATCAATTGCAGCCACCAATTTTAAAATTTTTTCAACTGGAATTGACCAATTCAAAACCGGTACCTGCTTTTACAGAGCTCAACCACCATGTTATAAGGGTTAACCTCCCGCATTACGTGTGGGTCGCAGTCACACAAACGATCCTCTCTACGTGCACTGGTCCAGGAAGTGGTTCGCGAAGTAGCACTCATGTTTTGCGTTTTGCATTTTGATTTTGTTTTGATGGACTGATTTTTTGTTTGTGGATTTCTATCGACGGGATGGCTTTCGCGGGGGCGGGGGGGGGTGGGGTGGTGTTGGGGGAGCAGGCGGCAGCTTTAATGGAGGTGGATGAAGAGGGATGGGGACGGAGGAGCGGCAGTGGTGATGAAGATGGCTGGCGTCTGGTTTTAATTAGGATGGCTAGGGTTCCAAGAGGGAGGGGGGAAGTAGATATACAATTTATAGTTTAGTCTCTAAAAGTTATAAACTAAAGAAGATATACAATTTATAGTTTGGTCTCTAAAAGTTATAAACTAACTCAACTAACCATGAATTTCAAATTAATCTTAGTTAAGGTCCATATGCTTCCAAATGTTATTCAACTTTAGACGAAATTTTGAGTCAAAGGTGAAGTTGGTAAGTCAAAGATAAGAGTGAAATCGCATCAAAAAATTTTTTGGGGGTGAAATGAAAAATCACTTAAAGTTTAGAGTGAAAAATATGGATAGGCTGTCATTTTGCTATAAGATTGAAATATTACAAATAATTTGGTGTTCATTGCCTATTGATAATCTTACACTTGTTCATTTTCATGGAATATCCAATTTCTGTAAATGCATTTCCCAACATTTATTGCTTTACTTCATCCTTACTGCTCTTTGATTTTGGCAGTTTGAATAAACTGTTCATAATTCCACTGGGCATTGTGCGCTTCCAATGATGTCAGACAGTTTATTGCTAATGCTATTTAATTCTCCAATTCTCTGATTTAGACAAATTTTCGACAGTTGCCAACTTGTGAATATCAGCTTATTGGAGTTTCAGTGTACATTTTGGTCAGTCCTGATAACCATTCTGTGTCATGAATATCTAATATATGTTATGATGCGCTCAGGTGGCTCCAGCATATTGGAAAAATCTTGACCCCTATTGGAAAGGAACTAAGCCTCTGATGCATCGGTACTTCCATCAAGATGGAAGCCTGACTGCTGATCCTGGTGACAAAGTATGGGGTGGTCATGAATGCTGTTTTACAGTTGTAACTAGTTTTCTTGCTGATGGAACTATCAGGGAGAATTATGTTAGGGTAAACCGATGGCCGCAATTGTCAGTGTCCAGGAAAAAGGATGGGAGCTGGGAAATGTCAAACCACCTCTTCTGTTACAATAGTATTCCCGATGCCTATAAGGAAGGTGGAACTGGCCCCCCTCTCGTTTGGATTTTGTAAATATCTGTACATTAGTGTATATCTATCGGTTCTTTTTTCTTAGAGAAATGTATATTTCTCAGCTAAGCATGTGCTGTTTCTGCAAGTAGCAGTAGTAAAATTTTCGCAATAATGGGGATTGTTCTAGTTCTTGTGTAGTGCATGATTGCAAACATTGTAATGCTGAAGACCTGTTACAATATTTTGTGTAAGATATAGGTAGTGAATGAACTCTTGCATGAGGTGAGGTGTTTGGTTTCCAAAGAGAGGTTAAACTGTTTTAACTTGCCCACTTTCAGAGCAATGAAGATGAAATGAATTCATGTGATGCTAAGATTGGTAGGTTTTGGCTCGGACAAATTCTTGTTTTGCACTTATTA
>CATIWJ010051700.1:0-35647 GCA_949640765.1 Croton laevigatus | reverse complement strand
CCTTCAATAATTCCCTAAGTCTCTATTTGAAACTGTCTCGAATTCTTTTTTCATTTTTTTTCAAATCATCCAATGGATTGTCTGTACATATATTTGAGATCTATTTCAATAGGTCGCAGTTTGTAAAAATTAACTCTGCATCATAAATTTGACATGAAATAATTTGTACTGTTAAATTTACAGTAAATTGAAATTTATAATACAGAGTTAAACTTTATAAACTGTGACTCACTATAATTAATCTCGGATCTCTGTACATACAACCTATCAGATGATTGAAAAAAAAATTGGGCTTGCTCTCTATTCGAGACAATGTAGCCACGCCCTATTAATATAGTACAAACAAGGTCCAAGGCCAACTAGGTAGCAGACTAAGGTATCAGTTGGACATTTTTTATTTGTTTCCAAGGAATACTAATAATTAGCTAGGAAGAGAGATTTGGCATAAAAAAAAAAAAAAAGGAAAAGAAAAGCCAGGAAGAGACTGCTCCAATAATAACCGATTCCATGGACCCAACACAAGTAGCAAAGGAAGACTGTTGGGTAGGGGTCACACTTACCAAACATAGATGAAATGATGTAAATAGTAAACCATATTTATTTCAGTTTGTGGTTTAATAATATACATGTACACTATATCTAGCCCAAGAATTTATACTTATTTTGAGAGAAAGGCATATAATTAAGCAAATCCTATATATGTGTACCAACTTTGAGGAGTCATATAATTCTTTCATATCCTTTGTCTTTTATATATTTTACTCCTCTATTCCAATAAAATTGAGACTTTAGAACAAATCGTTGTTCTAAAGTAAGTGAGACTTTTTGTATTTTTAGTTAAAGTAGAATCATTTTGCTCTTTGTCTTGTAGTAGATGTAATTTATTTTTAGTGCATGTGGGGTCCACTTTTATAATGAGTGGATGTGAGTCGATTACTTTTTGGAGTAAAATGAGAAGAAAGTTATATGAAAAAAATAGGATAAATAGTAAAAGTCTCAATTATTTTGGAACGAGGGTAGTGTAATATATCAGACAAAGGGATAGCTTAGTAGTAAGTGTTTTTTTTACAAAATCTAAGTGTTTGGTAGAGTTGTACTGTAATATCCATTTACTGTACATATGGTATAGATGCCCAAGTTCAAAGCATGGCCCTGGAACCCATCAGGATTCCAAGGTTAAACGTGCTTAAGCCATGGTAGGGTTATAATGGGTAACCTCATGGGAAGCCGTAAATATATGTATATAGTAAGGAATACAAGATAAATAAATGTTTTGGATAGACGACCATCGTATTCGGAGGTAAAGATAGGCCAACAGAACCCAACGGGATCCATTGGGCATTATGGAAAAGTTGAGGACCTAAATGGAATTTTTTAAAAAGTCTCATAAGGTCTTAATAGTGCCTATAAAAGATGTTATATATAAAATCTCAAGAGTTTACTAGTCGCAACGACGCATCACGGAATTTTTCAAAAATGCGCGTATAAAAAGATATGTCGAAGTTCCTACGGAGGGTCTTTTGGTAATTTACCAAAAAGGGAGTTAGTAAGCATCAAAGATAACATTAGGCACCATTATGGGGATGAAAATAAGGTTGAAATATTTGACTAATTCCTAGCCAATTAAGTTAATGAATCAGACTCCAAAAATCAATCAAAATTAAGAAATAAATTAAATAAAAATTAAAAATAATTTATGACATATAAAGAGATAAGTAAGACATAAATGAAGCAAAAATTGCTCCATTTTCCATAGAAACTCACGGCAAGAGTAAGGGAAAGAAGAGGAAGAAGAGAACTTAAGGTAATTTTTATTTTTCAAGCTTATTTTCAAGGTTTTAGCTTAGGAAATTAAGTCCTATACATGCTACAACTTATAATTAGCCTTAAATCCATGAATTCTTAAGTATCCATCATGAACCCTAATATAGATGAATAGTGAAAAATTAGGGTTCATTTATGGAAGGTTGAAGATGAAGGGAAATTGATAGGATTTGGTAGTTTAATGCAAATTAAGCATATATTTTGATAGAATTTGTAATAACCACTTAGATAGGCATGTGATTTTTTGACCTAGGGTTTCTGTTGAATATGTAGAGATGTGGTTTATGTAGGAAATCCTAAGGAAACATCAAAGGAAGAGCACTAAAGGGCTAAGGAAGGCAAATTACAAGGTTTGATACTTTAACTTTGAAAATTGTCCATTTTTTCTAAATTTTTCCATTATGGCCAAATGGTGTTTGTGTTGTAATGTTATGTTTTCCTGTGTAGATGATGTTTGGATGTGTTTTGAGTTGCGATTATGCCATTTGAATTGCAAAAAAGGCCAAAGGAACCAAAACTTGCAAAATTGCATAAATAGGCATAAACTTTGACTAATTTTCATTTAAAACCCTAATTGGATTTTAAGAAAGGGACTTCACTTCCTTCCATTACACATCATAAGAGGTCTAAAAATCAATTTTGCAAGAAAAAAAAAACACTTCCCCTAAAAACCTAAAGTTGGGCTGAATGGTCCTAAACTTGGTGCCTAAAGCAATACTTTTCATCCCTTAACATTTTGAATGCCTAAACCTTTGAATCTTTAAATGAAACTTCACAAGTGTCCTTGCAACACATAAAGGGATGTATAGGGCTCATTTGGGGTACTTGGGAAAGCCTTAGATGGGTTATATATCATCCCATTTTAGATACCAAAGTTGGCTAAAAACTAGAAATTACTATTCATTTGGTATTTACTATTCATGTGGTATTTTTGACATTATTCATTTTGCAAAATACTATTTATATGGTCATTTTTTTAAAGTAAGTCTAAATGATAACCAAACCAAACAAAACAAGAATTGATAAAAATGTATTCAAATGTTTAATTATGGACTAAAGGCCCAAATATATGCCATTGTTTACAAATAGTCGATTATTGAATTGTTATTTGGCAAACGAGTTATAAAAGCATTTGTAACCATTTGTGAATCAATTTATTAGCATAATATATAAACTTTGAAATACTAAGCTTTACTTGGTTTTGTGCCAAACTAGGCAATAAGGGTATGATGCATCATATACTAGTTGTTAGCAGTACCGCACTTCAGTTGCTATTTGTTCAGTTGTTGTGATGTGGCGCCAATTCATTTGCTATATAGCCCAGCCCTCCATGACATGTGCCTAGCTATCAGTTGATGTGGGAATTTATTCAGTAGTTCTAGTACAAATATACTGTGATTATTGGATTTATGACCATTAATCAGTTGATCCCATTTAGTTGATTCCTTATCCCAAAGTTCCACTAAATACCATGTAGAGCGAAGTAGATAAATGACTGTTTTGGTAAATACACTTATTTACTTACATGTCTGCATTTATAACCCACCTATTCCGTTTTAAATGCTTTATTTCTGAAGTTTGACTTGATTTAAACGTTGCTATTGTTTTTATTATATAATTGTTTATTTCAAATAGTTAAAATACTCACTGGACAATAGTGCTCCACGAGTTATTTCTGTAACTCACAGGTTGACAGATAGCCGATAGTAGATTTCCGTCAGTACTGGTAGGCATCATTAAGACAACAATAAGGTTATATTTTTGTTTAGTAGTACTTGTTAGTAGTCACATGTATATAATAAAGTAGATACTCCCAAATAAATGATAAATTGCTAAAATGTTAAAATGACTTAGTTTTATTTGATGCTGGTATTTGAAGTGCCTATTTTTATTTTATATGAGGAGTAAGGGTATAAGGACAGATTGCCGAAATGTTTGGAAATTTTTATGTAGGGGTGTGAATAGGTTACTATTCATAGATAATTTCATGTGTAGCGAAGCTCTAGCGAAATTTCTATAAAAGTGGACTTAAAATTTGCCTAAGTAAAATTAAATTAGAAATGAATAAGGTATAATTTGTTTCACACAACCCGACAAGATTCATAAGACACAACTTCAATATCAGTAAGTAGCATTCCATTGAGGCCTATTTACTAGACTAAGATGGGGTGTTACATGTAAAAAGTTGAGTGGGACCCGATTAACCTATCATAACTTTACTCTTTGCAGTTTTAAAGTAAACCAAAAGAAATAAAAATCAATATTTTGTAGTAAACCAGACAAAATTCACTGTTTTAACAAAATAATAATAAATGAAGGAAAAGTAAACTATGTATCAGTCTGGTTTGTTTGGTCGAACCTGATTTTGTACAGTCATACTATTTGGATTGAGTTCAATATGCCTTCGCAAAGGGTAGTTATACGTCACACGCTAAGCCTGAGACAGAAAACTTTTTTTTTTTTTTGCTTTGAAAAATATTAGTGAAAGTAATATATTCTTCTTTTTAAGAATAATATATACGATATTTAAATACTTTCTTAATAAAATTTTTTATTATACAAAATACCTACAATTTTTTATATTAATTTAAATAACTCAAATTATAATTTATTAAATTATAAATTATTTTCTATATTTTTAATTAAAATGTAACAATAAAATATTTTTAAGAGAGGATTTGCAATTATGGTTGTTTTAACATAGTAATTACATTGTGATGTATGAATCTCGAAGGAAGTTGTTGCCACTTCTATTTGTTTCATGCAATTAAATTAAATAGAGTTAAATATGGCAAAATATTATGATTGGTCACCATATCTTTTATAGAGATGGTAGGATGTGGAGGTCTCGAATTCGATTCCTTCGATTCCTCTAGATAAAAAAATATTTTTGGAAATCGCCTCCTTAATTTATTTTTTTTAAAGAAAAACTAAGGAAAATCCAATTTTAGAAAATTATTGACTTCATTCAATTTACAGGACAAAAATCTAATTTTACAAAATACACTAGCCTCAAATCAAAGTAGATTTGGGCGACTAAATTTTTTCATATGTAAAATTTAAGTAAAACAACTAATGTTTTTTAAAAAAAAATTAAATATGGCGATTTTGAAAAAAAAAATCAATTTTTAAATAAAAATATCAAATTAATGCATGAATTTAACAAAAAAAAATTGAATCAAAGCTAAACAAATGAATAAACTAAGAAAAGCACAAAAATTAGCCAATAATAAAATTGGTTTATATAAACAGAGTAAAGAGAAAACCCCTTCTAAGGAACCCCTATTAATTGTAAATAATTAAAGATTTTAGAGACTGTAAAGTAATTTATTTTAGCCTGTTTTGTTTTGATTTTTGTATATAGCTATATCTAAGCTTTGAGTTCGCTCGAGAAATTAAGGAACTGTGGAATAAAAATCCTATTACTCAAAGTTATAAGGTAGAGGAGGCTACATTCAAAAGAGATGAGGCAATGCATCAACAATATCTGCAATTATTTTCAAACTAACAAGTTTTAGGGTGAAACTTAAATTTAAGAATGGTAGAATTGTCACGCCTCAATATATATATATTTCGATATTTTATGTGTCATCTCAAGATAAATATTTTAATTTTGGAAAGAATCCTAGGGTTTGACAAGCTAAAAGGGCGCAACTGTCGCACCGGGATCTAAAAAGAAATTTTGCAAAAGTTAGAGGCTTAAAAGTAATTTTATGAAAAGTTTTGAAAGACCTTAATAACACATATGTTTAAGGTCAAAAATAAGTTCTAAGAAAAAATTAAGTCGTAACGGTGTATTACGGAAATTTTTAGAAATGCACCCATGAAAAATTATGAAAGAATTTTGGAAGAAGGACATTTTGGCAATTTTTCACCTAAGCACCATTTTGGACATAAAAATAAAGAGAAGCACCATTTTAGAAAAGAGAAAAGATGTGGGCAAATGGCAAGATCATAGCCATTCATTAGGTCCGGCATGAAGGGTGTGCAAGGTGAGCTATAGAACAAAGACCCAAGATTTGGAGGCAAAAAAAAAAAAAAGAGCAAAGACCATATAATCATATAAGCATATAATTTGTATATAATCGTTCATAATCACTTTATAATCATTTTATAATCGTTTATAATTATTTTTTTAAGTTAGAAATTTGAATAGGTTTTAGTTACAGGGGCCCAAATGTATAAATCACACAAGGCCCCTAAAATCTTAAGGCTAGGCCTGCCATTCACTCTTTTGAGTTGTAAAAATCATAACCATCCAAAATAAAATTAATTAATTAAATAAAAATTAAAAATATATTAGAGATTTAAGAATACTTAAACATAAGAAAGAAAACTCTCATTTCTTCCACTTGAGTTGGCCGAACCACTTCCAAGCTAAAGGCAGAGGATTTTTCAAGTTTTTAAGTTAGATTTTGGAAGTAAAAGCTTGATTTTCAGATAAAGATTTCATATAATCTTATTTCTTTTATTTGATTTATGATTTGAAATACATCGATCATAAAAGGTTGGTGTTAGGTGAAGAACATATTGATAATTAATAGGAAATGGAAGATAATGATAGATAATGGTAAATATATGTAGGATTGAGTATGGAAACTTGATTAGTAGCTAAAAGTAAGATAAGAAGTAGTAAGAACATATGGTTAGGGTTTATATTCTTGAATTAGAAATTATGTTTATGTAGGAAATTAAGAAGAAAAGACTAAAGGCAAGGGAAAAGAGTAAGAATAGGTAAAAGAAGTGATTAGAAAGAAAGACATCAAAATGTTTGACATTTTAACCATTGTTTTTCAATTTTAAAGCTTTCTTGAATTTTTTGGTTATGTTTGTAAATGATGTTTATGTGTATGTTTTATATATTTAAACATGTTTTATATTTATTTAAAGTCATTGGAATTGAAGAAATTGAAATTGAACATAAAAATACCAAAAATATAAATTGTCTGTAAACTTCCATGAATTTTTAAGTAAATCTATTGAATAGATTTTCCAATTTAGACTCCTAATCCTTCATTAACATCATAAAAGGAGTCTTAAAATAAATATCATAATAAAAAATTTTTCCTTAAAGGTATCAAGCTAGGCCGAATGGTTCACATATTTTGGCCTAATGGACCATTTTGTGTATCCTAGCATTTTCAACAATTAATCCTTTAAATTTTTAAATGAAACTCCATAAGTGTATTCTTACAAATTTAAGGATGTTTATGACTTACTTAAAGCACTTGGAAGTCCCTAAAGTTTATTGTAACGCATCCATTTAAAAGGTTCAAAAGTTGTCAAAATGCTGAAATTATTATTCATTTGATCATTTTTTATTCATTTGGTCATTTTTACTATTTATTTAGTAAATTTTACTATTTATTTGGTCATTTTTCAAATAAACTTAAAACATTTTTTAAAGTATAAGGATGAATAAATATAAAGTATATATGGAAGAAAAACAACCAATCTTGCCAAAATAAAAGTGGAAAGAAAAAGTGAAAAGTATGAACAAATATTATAGCACCTCTTATAAACTTACCGAAATAAACCTATAATAGTGCTACACCTGACTCTAATCATGCATCCATTTTTTATAATAAAATTTTAGTGAAAATTTTAATAGAGCCTCCCCTATAAATTCAACATGCCAAATATCGTCATAACCTAAAATTTTCACAATTTATCCCTGCTCAACATTTAATCAATCCACATCCATAATTCAACACATCTTAATCATCACAAAGCATATCAATCCAGTAAAATATCAAGCATATATCCCACAAATTCTACTAATCCAAGCATAACTAAGTACTAATGATAAACTTTGTAAATTAACCTTAAATATTTAGTATAATTTAAATTTATCTATACATGCCAACTATTCAATTCATTTTAATAAAAATATACCCAAAAGATTAATGTTCGAGGCTGGCTGGAGGTTAGCTATGCTACTCTCTTATAGCTTCGTCGAGCAATTATGGCAAGTAGATACTTTAAATATTAAAAAGCAATATAATATAAAACAATAGTATTTAAAATATAAACAAATACAATTATAAAATACATCAATTAAAAGCAAAATAAAAAAGATCGATTATTTTTATTAAGCTTTACTGCATAATGAACACATGGATAAGACGAACTGTGTGTCTGTATAACTGTATGTTTATATGTAGTAGCCAAACTACCTAATCTCAATGGGGGGGTCGCCGACCATTGCTGGAATCTATATAGAAATAGGCAGTACTGCTAAGTATATGATGCATCATATTCTTATCTCACTAGTTTAGCTATACCTAAGTAGAGCATAATTATTTACTGATGTATGGGCATTTAACTGGATATAATACTCAACTCGATATTAAACATACCTTATCTTTCATCAAAAATTATGTCATTGAAAAATCAAGATAAAATCATGCTCCATCGCAATAAATTATAACACATTCATATAACAACACAATGAAGCTTTCTTTATTAAATTATAGAAATTCCAATTTTTCTTGAAAATTCTTTTTTAGGAAAAACCTAAATTATTCTATGTACTGAAACGTTTTTCCTAAAATGAGCCTAGTTCAACTCTTTTACAATTTTTATCAAAAATATACTTGGATCGAATGGAAAAAAAAAAATTCTTCTTTATAACAATAGTGCTCATTTAAAATACTATGCAAAATTTTACGGAGATAATGCCTGAAACCGCTTATTTACTAAAAATACCACTTCTGCTGAAAACCACTAGGGTGGTTCGGTTTACAAGGGAAAATATTCCCAAAACCATGTTTGATTAAACTTCTTTTATATACATGTATAACAAATATAAAGTTTGTTTTTAAAATAACTCTTTCTAAATACAGTTTAAAAACTTGCCGAAAACATGAATTTTCAGGTAAATATCAATTAAATCAAATTTCGCATATTCTACATAAATTTTTACATATAACACATATATATTCAAACACAAATAATCTTTTAAAGAAGCAATATTCAACAAAATATGCAATAAAAATTAATAAAATGAAAAACTTTTCAAAGTATCAGACCTCATTCTAGCTCTTCTATTCTATTTTTTCCTTTGAATTTCAGCTCCTCTTCCTTTTTCTCAGATTGTTCTAGCTTCATTAATATACAAAATTGTAAGAACACCGTCTAATAACTTGCGTTCTAACTCATTTTTGTTTAAAAATTTCATTCTCTTTTCTACATTCCATTTTCTCTACTGATGTCCAACTTAGACTTAGGCAAAATCTCTTCTATACATATAAATCATCTCTATTCATGCAGTACTCAACAAATAAATGCTTAATCATACCCCTAAAACTTATATATAGCTTCATTTAACATTAATCTCAACAAAAATTAAACAGGGGCACTATTCTTCATCTTCCTACCATAAATTTCAAGAGAAAATACTAATTTTCTTAACAATCTAACATACTACAATTGATTAATGAGAAAATTAGGAGCTAAACAAAGATTAGAGGGAAGAAAAAGTCACAAAATTATTATTTATTTTTTTGCTTCTCTGCTCCTGCTGCTGTGCTTGAAAGGAACGAAGAAGGCAGAAAGTTATGTAACCTAGCCAAGCCTTCCTTTGTTACCTATATATATATTATCACGTGATAATTTGATTTCTGCTGGCTTTTACCTTTTTTCAAAAGAAATATATTATTTTATTATTATTATATATATATTATTTCTTAATCATTAAACTGAGGACTCCCAATCTCCAATTAATTTAACTTTTTGATCACTGTGCCTTTTGTTTAATAAAACTGTGCCCAGCAATAAAATTAAATGACAATTCCGATTTTATTTAATTTATTCCGCAACTTTTTGTTAGGTGCTAGAATTGCCACCTTATATAATTTATAAAATGTTTTTTCATAAAAATTTTTGCTTAAATTCTGTACCGGGTATTTCCCAAAAATTTAAATATCTTAAATCCCACTATTTAGATCTTTGGAATTTAGCACCAACTTTATTTATTCACATTCGGTATACCGCAATTTTATTTAAAAATTAAAACTTAATCCAAATAATATTTAAAAATTTACTACTTGTTCCTTTTCTAATTTATATTGTTCACGAAATTACAAATGAGGCTGTGACAAATGTTGTCGTTGATTTGAACATGTTTTGAATTGGCAAGGAAATGTGAAATATTAATGCTCTACTTGTCTGGGAAAGAACCCTTGTGATAATGGTATGATGATTTGTGATTGTGATTATGATATTGATAAAAATCATTCAGAGTAACTTCGACTACGATCTACGACCGAATTAATGATTATTCTAGGTAGCTACAACTATGATCTACAACTAAATAATAATATGACATATTTATTTGGAGTAGCTACGACTACAATCTATGATCGAATAAAGGTTATTCAAGGTAGCTTTCGACTACGATCTATGACTGAATAACAATACTAAAGCCTTATCATGTGTTATTCTGCCAGTGCCAATATAGCGAGATAAATGAATAAAAATTTAATAAAGTGAAATGCTATGCATATTTAAAATGATTTGGTTTTGTAATTTATTTGAGAAATGTTATTTATATATTCTTTTATTATTTCATTTTATTTTACAATGATTAAAGTATCCACTGGGCAATTAGTTACTTAACGAGTTAAGTGTTTTAACTCGCAGGCAATATGTAGAAGTTTTTTTTTTTTTTTTTCCAAGAGCATCTGCAGCTAATTGACACAACCTCAGATAGGAATCCAGTTCTATTCTAGTTTGGCATGTACATTAAAGTAAAGTTTAAAATTTACTTAGTGTATGTAATATTTATTTGGAAGTACTCACTTTGTAGTATTATATTAACACTGTAGTAGTACTAGTACTTGTTGCTTGTGAGTTTGCCTGGATATAGGAGTGTGAATTTTTCTTGCAGGTTGTTGTTGAGATTACAAGGGAGAATTATTGAAAGTGTTTGTGTTTGACTTGAGTTGTGTAAAATATTTTCAAAAATTGAAAAAATTTGTTTTGGCAATACTTGAGATATAGATTGTTAGGGGAAACTCTAGCAAAATTTTTGTAAAATCCAATATATAAAATGGTTAAGTATAAGTAACCATAGCTTGAATATCATAAAGTGGTATTCCATCTTAACTTATTTATAGGTTGAGATTGGGGGTTACACACTATGCTCCAATTAAAATAGATTTGGAAACTAGCTTTTTAGATTTGGCATAAAAATAAATAAAAAGAACTAATTTGGAAGGGAAAGCCAAATTCTTAAGAATAAATAAATAACTAATGTATGAATCAAAATAATTAATCAAATAAGAAACGAAATAGAGGAAGACTACCTCAAAAGGAGTAATAAAGGTGAAAAATTAACCTAGATATCAGATTTGAAATGCTCCATGCTTGGTTGAATACTATTTGGCTCAAATTTTACCTTACATTTGTCCCTACAACGAAATATTTGTCAAAAACATCTTAGAAAAGGAAAACGAAGTAACAAACAAAAAGTAACAAGCTAAAAACAGTTTGTAAAAAGATGAATAGTAAACACAAAATGAAAATAAAATAAAAAGAAGATTTTTTTTTAAGTGTGTTGAGACCAGAGTCAAGGATTAAACCCTAAATTTACATTCATAACTTATTTGATTTCAGAATCAGAGTGGAATGTAGTTCTAGATCACTGTAAAGTGACTTGATTACATGTTTTGATTTTTAGGTGATATGTGAGAATAGATTAATTAAATATTAGTTAGAATACCTGACTAGTTGAACGTAATTAATTGAAAAACCGCAGATCCATAATTTAGCTTAGATTTAGTCGAACACTCGGCGCCCAGGTAAGCTTTTTTAACTAGTAATTCAATTGAACTCTTATCTCTCATCACCTAATAAACACATAATAATCTAAAAAATCAACTAATAATGATGGATTCGAATTACATTTCGCCCTGATTCTGGATCCAAATCAAATATGTAGGAAGGTTTGGGGTTAATCACATGCTTCGAGCTTAATAAATGTAAAAAATCTTATTTTTGTAAAAGAAAGTTTTCTATCTCAAGCTTAGCGTATGACGTACAACTACCCTTTGCAAAGATTCTCTGTCTATTGGGAGGGCGGTTGAAGGCATATCGAACTCAATCCAAACACTACAACTGTACAAAATCTGGTTGGACCTAACCAACTAGACGTATACATAGTTTACTTTTCCTTTATTTATTATTATTTTGTTAAAACAGTGAATTTTGTCTGGTTTGTTACAAAATATTGATTTTTATTTTTTTGGGTTTGTTTTAAAACTGCAAAAAGTAAAATTATGATGAGTTAATTGGATCCCATTCAACTTTGTACAGCCCCACCAAAAATTTTGTAAATAAAGCACTTACTACTGAGCTATCACTTTGTCCGATATATTATATTATATACAAAAGACAAAGGACTTGAAAGAATCATATGACTCCTCAAAGTTGGTACACATATATAGGATTTGCTTAATTATATACCTTTCTCTCAAAATAAGTATAAATTCTTGGGCTAGATATAGTGTACATGTATATGGTTTACCATTTACATCATTTCAGCTATGTTTGGTAAGTGTGACCCCTACTCAACAGTCCTCCTTCGCTTCTAGTGTTGGGTCCATGGAATCGGTTCTTATTGGAGCTGTCTCTTCCTATTTTTTTTTTTTGTGCCAAATCTCTCTTCCTAGCTAATTTTTTTTTTTTTTTTGGTGCCAAATCTCTCTTCCTAGCTAATTATTAGTATTCCTTGGAAACAAATTAAAAATATCCAACTGATACCTTAGTCTGCTACCTAGTTGGCCTTGGACCTTGTTTGTATTATATAACCAGGGCGTGGCTACATTGTCTCGAATAGAGACCAAGCCCAATTTTGGCTTTTCTTCTAATTTTTTTCAAATCATCCGATAGATTGTATGTATAGAAACCCGAGATTAATTATAGTAAGTCACAATTTATAAAATTTGACTCTGTATCATAAATTTCACATAACTGTAAATTCAACCGTACAAATTATTTTATGTCAAATTTATGACGCAAAATCGATTTTTGCAACCTGTGACCTATTGAAATTGATCTCGAATATATATAAAGACAATCCATTGGATGATTTGAAAATAAAAAAATAAAAAAAGAATTCAACACAGTTTCAAATAGAGGCTTAGGGAGTTACAGAAGGAGGCCTTTAGCATCTAAGGGTTGCGGAACAACTATATAACCCTGTTCAATAACAATAAGTGGAACACATTAGCTGTCCGCTCTTAGGTGGGCAGTAAGGGTCGGAGAAGGGCAATCATTCATTCTTAAAATCGGCAATCTTAAGACCATAGAGTAGGCGGAAAAAAGGGGGGCCGCCCCATTCCTAGTTTTCTTGTAGCTGGATCCCCCGAAACCACAAGAGTCCTTAGCTAGAATGGGATTCCAATATATAATACTTGTTTATTCCACCATTTCTGCAATTAAATTTGTGCTAATAACTTTAAAGGAGTACTACTATAAATAGCGGCAGGCCTCTACTCGATCTTTGCTATAACAAAAGAAGAAAACAAACCCTTTTACTAATAAAGCTTATATCTTAGTTTCTCTTTGTTTCTATCAATGGAAATAAGTTTGGAACCTCTTGTCGTAGGAAGAGTGATAGGAGATGTGCTTGAATATTTTACACCTACTGTGAAAATGGCTGTTTCCTATACTAATAGACAAATCTGCAATGGCCAAGAGTTTTTACCTTCAACTATCACTGCAAAACCTAAAGTTACAGTGCAAGGTGCTGATCTCAGAACCTTCTTTACATTGGTATGTATTTTATTGCCACTCTTTTCATGGATGATTCAATCTGTGTTCTGTTTTTTTTTTCCTCTTTCTGAGATTATATATATATATATATATACATATTTTCTGCTTTGTTTCTGATCAGGTGATGACAGACCCAGATGTTCCTGGTCCTAGTGATCCTTATTTGAGGGAGCACTTGCACTGGTATATCTCAAATTATGGTTTATTTTTTACATTCTACTAAGCAAATTAGGGTTAGTTAGCCCTCCTTTCTGGGGCATAATTTCTTAAATACAGTTTAATGATGCTAAAAAGAAAAAATTATGTATAAACAGATGAAGCTTAATTTACTTTATACATATAATTTCTGCAAAGTTTGCATAAACCCTTTCAATCATTTGATGAAATTCATACTTTTATTGTGAATTTGGAACTTTTATATGCATTATGCATAAAAATTGATTTATGTTTCTTTGATCTGAAGAAATATGAAGACGGAAAAGAAAAGAACTTTTGTGATATATAATGCTTTGCTTCAACTGAACCTTTTGCAGGATAGTGAGTGACATTCCAGGAACAACGGATGCCACATTTGGTAAAATTCATATTCCTTCAGAAATTCGATTTGATTTTAATGTCTTCCACTAGTAAATATATTTTTCGAATATATATATATATATATAAATGTTCCACTAGCAATTAATTAAAAAAAAATTAAAAACGCAGGAAGGGAGATAGTGAGCTATGAAATCCCAAGGCCAAACATAGGAATCCACAGGTTTGTGTTGGTGCTGTTCAAGCAAAAAGGAAGACAAACAATAATCCCACCAGGTTCAAGGGATAATTTCAACACTCGAAGCTTTGCTGCTGAAAATGATCTTGGTCTTCCTGTTGCTGCTGTTTACTTCAACGCTCAAAGAGAAACTGCTGCAAGAAGACGCTAGCTTTTTATTTCTAATTATTACTAAATAAATAAAATTTGTATGCAAATGGATCTAATTTATATATATTATTGTATTTGGAACTTATTATTATTATTATCTATCATTTATAGTTTGATTTGTGCTTAAGAAAATGAATATGGCGTCTTCTAAATTTCCTTCAACATACTATTTGATTACATAAGTATACTATGTACCTTCTGTTTGATATCAGTTTGTGCTTAAAAATTCAACAAGTAAATCATTGTGGAACACGTGTCTTGCTTCCCTAAATGTCAATAGGGTCTTGCTAAATTGATGCTCCTCTCCATTCCTTTTTTTGTTTTTTTTCCTAATTTCCATATTATTGGTTTTGTTTTTGGTTAAATTTAGTTTTTATTAAATTTTGTTCCATTCTATTCTAAAGTTTAGAAAATTAATGCTATGTTAAAAAAAAAAAAAAAAAGAAAATTAATGCGTAAAAAAATTGTCAAAGTGTTCTGTATTTGTAAAATTTGAGTCAGAAAAAAATTATTTAGTGTTATGAAATAAATGGATGTCTTCTTCATAAAGTATTTAGAATGTCTTGCAAGTAAAAAAGTGAGACTTATTCCTTATCATGTTAGGAATCATGCTTATACAATGTAATTGGCTATTATGCCAATATACATCAATAATTTTACCTTCTATTCTCCTTTATATATTGTCTTTTGCTCTCCTCCCACTTCTAATTCTCTTTCAATT
Organism: Croton laevigatus; assembly: GCA_949640765.1. Lineage (NCBI taxonomy): Eukaryota > Viridiplantae > Streptophyta > Magnoliopsida > Malpighiales > Euphorbiaceae > Croton > Croton laevigatus. The sequence goes on along the minus strand of CATIWJ010051700.1, from coordinate 20,402 downwards.
ATTAATCTTGTTTTATAAGAGATTATTAGCAGGAATGACAAATGAATAAAACTTGTCACATCCTAACTCTTAAGGATCATAAATAAAATCATAAATGCAGAATAACTAAGTATGAAAATAAATCTTGGATTTCTAAATAGGGAAATTTCAAGGAAAAATATGTATTACATAGGACAGACAAACAAATCATAAATATGGTTTTTATCTATGAAAATGATCATAATTGGTAATGGTCTAGAAGACATTTTTGTAGCCTTGATATTGGCTTTAGAACACATTTCAAATCACCTTAATCGGATTTATAAATCGAAAGTTATAACTAAAAGAAGAAGAGACATGATGTCTGGACTAATAGGTATCTCGCTTGCTACGCCATTGTCGTGCACGGGCGATCAGCCTCGTTAGCTCAGACAAGAGTTCAAATGGTATCGTCGCGTCTGCGATAGAAATGTCGCGCTCGCGACACTTGTATGGGAAATTTCAGAAGGCCTTATCTCGCTTGCAAACATCTGAGCTCGCTCGCAAGCAAAACATCATTCAGACAGTTCAGGTCCAGAAGGGTCTGTCGCGCCCTCAACAGAAATGTTTCGCTTGTGATGACTCTACTGGAGCTGTCTCGCCCGCAACCAGAGGAGTCTCGCACATGACAATGCCGCAAATTAATGTTTCCACTTAAATCAATTTTAATTGATCTCAAAACAACAAGAAAAGCATAATGTGGTTAAATAATAAGAAATGTTGAAAATAAAAGTGACATTAGTAGAAGAGGGCAAGAAAATGCAAATGGGTAATGAACGAAAGAGGTATATGTGAAATTTACAACATGTAAATTAATGTGAAAAGCTAATGTAAAGTTTATTTAGAAAGAAAGTCAGAATAAATACAAGAGAAAATAGTTTATAGTGGAACCGGATCCCGATAAGAAATATAAAGTCGAGTATTTTGTTTATATCGATAAAAATAATTCTATAAAGAAATAAATTAAGAAAAGAGTATGATACAATTACAATTGTAATTTACCAAGAAATCCGATAATAAAATGGGGTCCGATAATAACGGAGCCTAAGATAGCAATTATGAGAACAGAATGGTACTAGCAAATTTAGATGTAAATATAAACTAGGAAATTAAATAATTTAAATGAAATAAAATGTGATTAAGAAGGGATAAAATAATTACAATGTTAATTATGGTTGCAAAATGAGTTTAATTAAATGGTAGAGTGATAACTGTTGAGTGAAGATATTTTTAGAAGTGTGTAGAAAAAAAATGTGGGAAAAGAAATGGAAAAGGAAATCTGTATGGAAAATAAACGGGAAAGAAAGAAAGAAAGAGGGAGAGAGGAAAGAGAAATCAGGTGCCGACCGCTCTAGTGCCACCACCGACCGACGCGCCCTACAGCCTAAAAGCCAGTCTTTTGCGAGGTCAAGGGTGTCGACACAATCACGAGGGGTTGACGAAGTCGCTCGTACTCGTGGCGAGAAGTGACTGAGCCCTATTCATGTCACTATTCATCAAATTCGTTGGATGCATTTTCCGGCATCCTTCGGTGGCCCAACGATGAAAGTGAGGACACCAATCGACTCCTAGTAAAGTGCACTTCCTTTTGGTACCGGCTTTGTAGCCGACATGTTGCCAGAGAAAGAGATGACAACGGGTCGGGTTTCAAGCAGAACCAAAACAGTAGAAGATTTCGACGTGTTTTTCTATGTTTTTCGGCCATTGTCCATCCAGTTTGAAGGTATAATCTGAACCCTCTTAATGAGAGCTTCATTTTGATGTAGAGTTTTGAATGATTGGTCACGGAATCAAAAATGGAGTTTTTTCGGTGACTGTCTGTGCTATTTCTTGAATTTTCGTCCAAACGGCTAGTAGTCTGTTAAGTATGACTACATATTTAGAATCCTTACATTGAGATGGAGCTGTTCATGTGTTCGAATCTAAAATCCAACGAGTTGAGGTTTTTCAGCTACCGGAATATTCCTCTGCTAGTGACTAGAATATTCCCTCTCTGGCGAGCATTTTCGACAGAACCTCTAACGCATCGTTTTGATGAGTACCCGAAATTGGAATCTATTTGACAATCCGAGACTCTAAACTATTAAAATGTAATTACTGTAAAATTTATTATTTGAATTTAATTATTATTGGCATTAATTTAAAATAAGGTTTAAATTGAAACTATTGAAGGCCAAAGAGTTGGCGCAGTAGTTGGCTGCTCCGCTCCTTTACCGGGGAGACCCGGGTTCGAGCCTTACCCCCCTCCCCCTAGATTAGATTTACTGCTTTCCTCATGTATCCAAAAAAAAAATTGAAACTATTGGAATTGATTATATAATAATAATTGACAACATAAATAACCGGATTTGGACTAATTGTTAATGAACATTAATTAGTTAATAATCAAGAGACATGTTATAATAATTAGTTAGTAATTAAGTGAGTAAATGAAATAAGTAAAGGAATAAGAGTATATCATAAAGTGAACTACTAGAAATATAGAGTAAAAATATAATTCTAACAATTGATTAACAAAGAATGGTTAAATGATATAGTTAGTAATTTAGAAACAATAAGACCTAAAAAGATTTAGATAAGAGCTGGAGTTAAGTAAATAAAATTACAAGATTAAATAAGTAAATGATTGTATTAGAATGGAAAGTACTTGGAATGACAAGAATAAATTAGAGGAAAATAAATTGGTAACTTAAATAATAAATAATCATTATGTTATAAGTAAGTTTAGGAGAAATAAGTAAGAAGAGGATTAGGAAATAAATAAACTAAAAAACTAATTAAATCGTAATTTGTTTGAAGAGACGGCGATGGGAATTAGCCAGAACAAGGATACATAGGAAAAATAAATAATAAGCACGGCATTGAAACAAGTTTGATACTTTACATTTACTCAATCATATATGGATGGATGTGCTGTGAATACATGAACTGGTTTGCTGTGATGACCTGATTGTGCGTTGTTTGCTATACGTGTTTATTTGAGATCTCACTGTGTAAAATTTATATTCATTAGAGCAAAGGATCCACTAAGTTTATAGCTCAGTAAGTTTAGTATTTGCTAAACTTGTAGGTTGCGAAAGTCTGAAAAAGAACTAGTATAGTGGATCAATCAAAACTACCAAAAGTATTAGTGGCATATACTGAGAAATTGTGAAGAGCTACAGTGTAAATTGTAAAAGAAAAATTTTATTATGTAATGTAATAATTTTAATTAATTATATTTTTAGTTTTGTATATCATTCAATGATCACGTGTAACTCTCTTATAGGTTTATTTTAGTAAGCTTATAAGGGGCGCTACATTTATTGGTGTTAGAGTATTGGTTTAGCCGTTCCTATGCGGTTAAACTAAAAAATAGTATATGCCAATTAAGAACACGAGCATGTAGACTGGAAGTGTAGGAAATAGTTGAGAAATAAAGTATAAAATAGGGGAGCATGAGAAAACATTGGTTATAGACAATAGAAGATGAAAAGAAAGAGGAATTAAGGATTAATGGAAATAGGAAAATAAAAAAAAATTGGATGAAAGTAGGATTTTTATAAATGTTAGACGTTCAAATAGACAAGTGCAAGAAGAATCAACATTAAATAGTCATGGAAGGAAAAGGAATTACGAGAGTATAATACGGACGATAAAATGAAGGGAATAATTATATAGAGTAATAAAAAGGGATAACTAGAGCCAAGAGCTGTTAGGAATAAATAGAACTAAAGAAGTTGGAAAATATGGAATAAAAGAAAAGAGGAATAATATCATAAGAGAAATTATCTGAAACTAAATAGTGATAAAATAAAAATAATAGTGTAAATTATTGTGTGAAATAAAAATGTTTTGTTGATGACTGCTTGTTGTTAAATATAGTGACTTGTTTATTTTGTTGTGACGTGAATTTTAATTATGTGTGCTATATGGCAAATGATTGTTTGAGAACACGTGTTTGAATTAAATGACTGTGACAAAATTGAAGTTGAGAAGAATACTGAAGTTGTCGGCATTTAGGAATATAGTCAAAATTTTGCCTAATTCATCGAAATATCTAAGTAATGAATCAAAGTAAGCTATTAAAAAAAAAGGGGGCAAATTAGACATGATGAAATAACTGGGTAGTTATTGACATATGTAAATTCAATAAAGACCGTAATACCTATTTAGAAAAATTTATAAGTTGGAAAGATATCAAATGGAAAGAAGATAAAATTGGAAGATACGTCGTTCAAAATAATCAGCCAATAGCAATTAGCAAAAGTTAGACAGAAAAGTTTTCATAGGTAGAGAAATGGTGCAGTGAAAAGAAATCAAATACTATTAGACATTTAAAAAATAGTAAATTACAAACAATAAAATTAACGACATGATTTCAGAAATTTAAAACCTACAAAGGTCAAAAAAAAATCCTTATCCATGATGGGAACGATTCATGAGATTACAAAGAGTAAACATACGAACATAAAACATCAACAACAGAAAATATAATGTAGTAAAGACAAATACAGAAAGTAAGCATTTAGAGTAGAAAGAATAATGACAAATTAGCAGAAGATAAAACATTCATAGCAAACAGAGATAAAAATGTGATATTAAGAAATGAGATCGAAAGTTGTAAAACTGAACGTTGACATAAGAGATCAAACCCAAAGAATTAAGATGTACAAAAATTTGAGCAAGCATAGAAGCAAATAAAAAGCATTGAAAAACGACAATACAAAATAACTGTGTATCATAAAACAATCATTATAAGAAAGTAGAGATAATATGGAGATACTAAAACAAACATAAATAAATAAATAAACAAATAAGTAAGTAAGTAAAAACATTGAAAAATCATAAACCGAAGTAATCACGTTTTACAAAAATAATCATTCTAAGAAAAAAGAAACAACACAAAAAATACTAGAATATGAGGTTACCTAAAAATTTATTATCAAAGAATGAATTATTCTAAAAGGAAATAAAGTGGTACCAAAAGAAAGGAATATAGAATTTTACTTGAAAAGAAATCTAGAATATGTAAAAAAATATGTGAAATTACAAACCGTAAACCAATAATATCAAACAGAGAACGATTAGACCTTCGGGGTCAATGCATCATAAAGCATACAACATATCAAGCAGAAAGTATATAAGATAAATTGTAAGTGGTACATGCAGAAAGATATGTTGTATATACAAAAAGATAGGGAAATATTGAAAATCTTGGTAAATGAAAGGTATAAATATGGCTCACCTTGTTAATACAGACTAAGCTAAAGAAAAGATTGGAGAAGGACATAATGATTACAAGGTACTCAAATGAATATATGAGTATACAAGGTACTCTAATGAATATATAAGTATACAAGATACTCAATGGCTACAAGGGCCACACATATATAAACACAATTAGTTTACAAGGGGCTACGAATATAAAACTTATCCAATTTGATCTTATTGATAATACCTTGGTGAACAATATAAGAAAAAAATAAGTTAAAATATATAGTTGAAATGATAAAGAATGAATCTAGGACGCATGACAAATAAACAAATTATAATGAAATAGAAGAAAAATTGAATATCTAAAATAGAACATGAAAAGTTACATATATATGAAGATATAAATGAGTTTCGAGGGCAAAAATATTTTAAAAGAGGGGAAAAATTGTCACATCCTAACTCTTAAGGATCATAAATAAAATAATAAATGCAGAATAACTAGGTACGAAAATAAATGTTGGATTTCTATATAGGGAAATTTCAAGGAAACATACGTATTACATAGGAAAGATAAATAAAACATAAACATGACTTTTACTTATAAAAATGATCATAATTGGTAATAGTCTACAAGACATTTTTGTAGCCTTGGATATTGACCTTACATCGCATTTTAAATCACCTTAATCAAATTTGTAAATTGAAAGTTATGACTAAAAGAAGAAGAGACGTGCAATCTGAACTAACAGACTTCTCGCTCACGATGCCATTGTCGCGTGCGTGATCAGCCTCGTTAGCTCAGACAAGAGTTCAAAATGTATCGTCACGTCTGCAACAGAAATGTCGCATTCTCGACACTTGCATGGGAGATTTCAGAAGGCCTCGTCTCGCTTGCGACCATTTGAGCTCTCTCGTGAGCAAAACAACGTTCAAACAGTTCAGGTCCAAAAGAGTCTGTCGCGCCCGCAACAGAAACGTTTCACTCGCAACGACTCTGCTAGAGCTGTCTCGCCCACGACCGGAGGTGTCTCTCACGGGACAATGCCGCAAATTAATGTTTCCACTTAAATCAATTTTAATTGGTCTTGAAACATCAAAAAAACATAATAGGATTAATGTTTCCTCCCTGTCTTTTTTTTTGGATAAAATTCTCCCTCTGTTTTAATTCTGTTTATAAAAATACCCTTTTTGTCTATTTTTGTTGTCAAAATAATAGTGAAGGACCAAAATATAATTTTACAGGTCCTTTTGAAAAAACTCAAGAAATAAAGGTACTGAATTGATATTTTTCACAGACTGAAATGAAATTAGGCCTTCTTCTTCAATGGCCTTCAGAAAACCCTAACCGCCCACCACTAGCTGCAGCCACTCCGAAAATGAAGACCGGTCCGGAAATGAATTTCGCCTACCACCAGACGTCGCCATTCCATTCCGTCCCTGTTGAAATTGTACATAGCCAATTTCACGTCCATCATTATCTTCACAGAGCTCAAGCAATTCAAGAATACGAGAGTGTACTGATCGGCATCATTTTCCGGAAAGACAACGGTGAAATTATTTTGACCTTTCTAAAGCTTGTTAAAAGTATAAACGTGCTTGATGAGGTTCGATTGGAGAGCACAAGTGATCTCCTGGTCTTCGAGCGATTTGAGTACGTGAAGCCATGAATCTCGAGTACAGAGGAAGAATCTGATCCGAGAGAGATCGAGATCGGGATTCTGATTCAAGAGCTTAATATTCAGCGACACAGAAGAAACTAGCAAAGATAAAAGAAAGAAGCAATCCATGGATCTGAGATCCGACGAAAAGGAAATCTCGACAGGGACAAGATGGAGGTGGTGGTAGACGGAGGTGGCGGTGGATGTCGCCGTCTTTAGGTGTTAGGGATGGAGGAGCTGCGGCTGGGGTTGGAAATTGGAGAAGAATGTTGAAGAAGAAGGGAAAATTCCAAAACAATCCTTTATTTTTTTAAGCTTTTTTTAAAAGATCCATAAAATTACATTTTAATCTTTTAAATATTATTTTAACAGAAAAAATAGATAAAAGGAGGAAAATGTCAATGGAAATATAAAGTGGGGAGTTTTTTGTTCCAAAAAAAAGACAGGGAGAAAAATGTAGAAATAGGTAAAACATAAAAAGAAAATTATAAATTTCCCATTAAATAGTAAGAAATGTTGAAAATAAAAGTGACATTAGTAAAAGAGGGCAAGAAAATGCAAATGGGTAATGAATGAAAGAGGTATAAGTGAAATTTACAAGATGTAAATTAATGTGAAAAGCTAATGTAAAGTTTATTTAGAAAGAAAGTCAAAACAAATACAAGATAAAATAGTTTATAGTGGAACCGAATCCCAATAAGGAATATAAAGTCGAGTATTTTATTTATATCGATAAAAATAATTATATAAGAAATAAATTAAGAAAAGAGTGTGATACGATTATAATCGTAATTTACCTAGAAATTCGATAATAAAATGAGGTCTGATAATAACGGAGCCTAAGATAACAATTACGAAAACAGAAGGGTACTAGCAAATTTAGATGTAAATATAAACTAGAAAATTAAATAATTTAAATGAAATAAAATGTGATTAAGAAGGGATAAAATAATTACAATGTTTAAGGTTGCAAAATGAGTTTAATTAAAGGGTAGAGTGGTAATTGTTGAGTGGAGATATTTTCAGAAATGTGAAAAAAAATGTAGCAAAAGAAATGGAAAAGGAAATCTGGACAAAAAATAAACGGGAAAGAAAGGAAGAAAAGAAAGAAAGAATGAATGAATGAAGAAGTGAGGAAAGAGAAATCAACTGCCGACCGCTCCAGCTCCGCCACCGACCGCCGGACCTATGCGCCCTACCACTTAAAAGCCCAATCTCTGGCGAGGTCAAGGGGTGTCAGCACGATCACAAGGGGTTGATAGAGTCACTCGTACTCGCGACAAGAAGTGACTGAGCCTATTCATGTCACTATTCACCGAATTATTTGGATGCATTTTCAGGAATCCTGCGGCAGTACAACGATGAAAGTAAGGACACCAATTGACTCTTGGTAAAATGGGCTTCCTTTTGTCCCTCTTGAAGAAGTTTCAAAATCATCCTTTCTTCTTTTAGATCCTTTCAATACCCGTCTCTAGGTATCCACCATGACATACTTGTTTGCCCTGTTCCATAGATCTTGATTAAGATAAGCCCAACCAACGACAATGAGTCTATCACGTCCTAAAATCATTTAAAGTCAGAAATATAATGGTAACTTGAGGATAGAAGTTCGTTATGGAAATAAAGGCAATATAAAAGGAAAGTAATAAGTTTTAAACATAATAAACATATTGTAAATGCGAAGTAAACATACTATAAACAAAGGAAATGCATTTTAAACAAGAGATAAATATGGTAGACATACTGTAAATCAAAGGTAACCACATTTTAGAAGAAATGAAAGTAAGAAATACAATTGTAAACGGATGATAAGTGAATAGCAAACAGAATATAAATAAGTTGGTATTTGTTTAGTACAAACAAAATATGAATAAGGAAATGCACTTAATCAACAAATTTTGAGTTAAGTCATCATGAGATGAAATTTTATAATAAACAGATTTCACGAATAATAAAATAATTCAGGAAATAAACAAATTATAAACAATGTAAGTTAATATTTAAATATGATCAAGGAACATAAGAACAAAAGTATAGCAAAGGGTAAACTACTAGTGACATATGGAATAGTAAATGAAAATGTATTTATTTTAAATAGACATGAAATGTATTTATTTTAAATAGACAGAAAAATATATACGACAAAATAAAATGTAAGTACGTTGATCGAGAGACTAATATAACCTTGGATTTTGTAAATGGCAAATTAATAAATGCATTTAGCTGGAACGTAGTAAGTTAATATTCTTGTTCAATTAAATTTAGATAAAATCTAAAAATATAAGTTGGACAATAATGATATTTGATAAAAGGTGTGAAGATTAAATGGTAAATGATGTTGATAGTAGAAATAATAAATGAACAAATGTTTATTAAAAATAGACGGTAAAATAACAATTACAATTTGATGAAAATATAATAGTAAAATTTAATTCATTAAATAATTAAAGATAAGGTAACAATTATTTTCGATATTAGAAACAGGAAAGTACAATCGCAGTTTGTTGAGAATTTAATAAGTAAAGTGAGATCTGACAAATATTGAGGCTTGGAATGATAATTATTAAAACGGAAAATATACAAATAAATGTATGTGTAAAAACCAGTTTAAAATTTAAAAGTAACAAAAAAATAGAAATGGAAGGGTACAATGGTAGTGAATTAATATTGTGAAGGGTAGAAAGGTAAAAGATATTTTATTAAATAATAATAATAGTAATAAATAGAAGAAGGAGAGAGAGAAGCTGAAGATTATATAATCAACTGGAAAATTAGAGTAAGAAGCTGACAAACAAGTTAGTATGTGAAATGGCAACCTAAGAGAAAATTGAGAAAGGAGCAAGATATTTCAAGGTATAAATAGAAAAATGAACAGTGATAAATGAGAGACAAAACACGAAAATGGAAGGGAGGAGATAGTGATGATAAAAAGCAGAGGAGAGAACAGAGGAAAAAGACTGAAAAAAACAGATAGGGAGGAGGAACAGTATATTTCAGAATTCAAAAAATATATATGATTAAAAATAATTCAAAAATAGGATTTTAAGGAGAGGATACCTGTTAAGCATTCAGCCACCCATCACCGTCGTCCGGCTTTATCTCCGGCAACTGAGGCCATGAATCCCCCCTATCGATGTGTTGAATATGTTTGGGCTCAGAAACGTCATGAACAGTGGCTAGAAAGGGAAGAACCAGTTGGGTTGCCAGTTAGTCTGACGGGTCTATTAAGGATCCTAACGTGATAATAAAATCATCCGGTGATTGGACGGTAGTTCTGAGGCCATCAATGGGATCGGCCCTGCGAAAGGAAGAGGATGATGTACGATTCACCAATTATCACCGTTGGAAATGAAAATAGGTACTGAAACAGTAACGGGCATGGGTCGGAACTTGTTTAGCAGAGTCGGGTAAAGAAATGATTAAAACGCTGGAGTAGTACGCGTTTCGTCCAAAACGGCGTCGTTTCACTCAAGACCAAAACGGCTACGTTTTGAGCAAAATGCACAGCAGCCCCGCGTTTCTAGAGAATCACGCATATGGCCCCTAAACTTTTATAAAATCTCATTTTAACCCCTGAAGTTTACGCCGCATTTCATTAAGGCTTTAAAATATTACAGATAAGCCCCTAAACTTACATTTTATTTAATAAAAGACCTCCATATTAGTTTTTAATACATAATTTAATTTATTTTGAAAAAATAAATAGTTAAAGGTCTTGATTAATTATGAAAGAGGTTTAATTTGAATAAGTTTGCTATTAATATGACATAAAATTATTTATGAGCACCAAATAATTGTTAGTTAGAAATTAAATAGAACAAAGAGGTATTAAATATCCAATAAAGTGATAATTCTTTTTAATATGCTAAAATGTAGAATTGTGTGTTAGAGAATTAATATTATACATTTAAATAATATAATTTAGGAATGCAATATGTATATGGAATTTAATTATTTATATATTTATATATATGTGCAAAATTTATATATCCATGCATGAAATTTAGTAGTAGAGTTTAATTGATGATTTAATATAGAGTATAGAGGTAGCTATGCTATTAAAATAGTTTGAATAATTTATTAGCATTGAATAATTATTTAGTTAAAAATTTCATGGAGTTGTTAAAAGATGAAAATTCAATAAATCAATTATACTAGTATAACATATGATTAGAAGTTGATATATTATGGACAAGAATTTAGGAAGACCATTATGTATGTATAAGTTTTTATTTATATGGGCATGAAATTTATATGTTTATGAATATAATTAAATAATAATGAATAAATGGTAATTTAATATAGAGTATTAAAGTATAATTGGAAAGAATAATGCTTTTCCTCTCGCCTCTCGATTTCGAGATATATAGAAACACGTTAACGTGATTTAAATAACGCTAACGTGATTTAAATCACGTTAACGTGTTTCTGTATATCTCGAAATCGAGATGCGAGAGATGTAGCCTTGCTCAATTGGAAATTAGATTGATTGTGGAAGTAGTTAAATGTTAAGAGCAAGGCTACATCTCTCGCCTCTCGATTTCGAGATATACAGAAACACGTTAATGTGTTTCTATATATCTCGAAATCGAGAGGCGAGAGGAAAAGCATTATTCAAATGTTAAATAAGAGAAGTACTACATGTAATTAGCTAGAGATTATTATTGTTAGAATTAGTTGAAGCATAAAATAAGTTAATTAGAATAAGGGTGCAAATAATAAATATTAAAGCATAAAGTGAGTAAAATTACCGGAATTACATAATTAGAAAATTGAATAAATTAATACTCATATTGGTAAAAGAATTTAGAAGCATAATGTAAGAAAATTTATAGAGAAATATTATATTAGGAGACTAATTATGAGGCTCTTAAATAATTAAATAGTTCTTATGGTAGAATCAAGGGTTGAGAAAATAATCTGGCATCAAGTCAAAATTAAATCATGAGACATAAATAAATACAAATAGAAGTAAAGAAAAATTAAAAGTAAAGTATAATAAAAATTAATAGAATGGTCAAGGCAATTCATATAGTAAAATGTAAGAGTGAATATTGTAAGGAATCCCACATCGGTTTGGAGAATGGGCTGAATAAGATTTATAAGGCTGGACAATCCTCACCTGTCAACTCGGGTTTTCAGGTGAGTTAAGCCCAGATTCTTAACATGGTATCAGAGCCTGCCCTCTCCACTGATGTCGGGACGATGATCCGAAATGGATGATGGCCCGATATGGGCGGCCTGTGGTGGGCCTCTGCACCCGAAATGGGTGACCTCCTGCAGAGAAACTGCCGATGTCACGCTCCAGATGAATCTGGGCGTGAGGGGGGTGTGTAAGGAATCCCACATTGGTTTGGAGAAGGGGCTTATAAGATTTATAAGGCTGGGCAATCCTCACCTGTCAACTCGGGTTTTCAGGTGAGTTAGGCCCAGATTCTTAACATGGTATCAAAGCAAAATAAGGCTGGGCAATATGGAGAGCGGCCTGATTATCACAATGCAAAATAATGGGTAAGGTATGGCGAATCTGAAAATCTTTTAAAACTTGATCGATCCAGATCTGAGAGAAGTTACTGATACTTGATCCTAGATCTATTAATTTTTCTTTTACTTGATCTCTAAGAAGCTGATCTTGATAGAGACGTTTGAACAAGATGGAGATACCTAACAATGGTGGACCTGAATCATACAAACTCAACAATTCAGATAATTCTACAACAAGCCTGGTAAATATCACTCTCAGTGATAGAAATTACCTATCCTGGAGTCGTTCAATGACTATTGCCTTGCAAGCTAGAGATAAATTTGGTTTTGTCAATGGAGAAGATGTTCAACCAATGTTACTTCACAACTGTATAAAAAATGGCTGAAAGTCGATTGTATGGTCACCTCTTGGATTCTGAATTCCATTTCAGCTGAAATTGTAGAAGCTTTTCTGTATGTGAAATCTGCAAAAGAGTTATGGGAAGAGTTATCAACTAGATATGGAGAATCTAATGGTCCATTGATCTATAAGATAAAAAAGGAGATCACCAGTACTGTTCAAGGCAACAGTAGCACAGCAAATTATTACACAAGACTGAAGAAGCTATGGGATGAGCTAATGTGCTTGAGACCAATACCAGTGTGTGATTGTGGTGCTCTTGATAGATGTGTTTGTGGAGCTGGTAGAAGAGCAATGGATCTTGAGAATGAGGAAAAGCTGATGCAGTTTCTTATGGGCCTAAATGATTCTTATGACAATGTAAAGAATCAAATCCTTCTAATGGATCCTCTTCCAAGCGTAGGAAAGGCTTACTCCATGGTGCTAAGTGTGGAGAAGCAGAGAGAAATTCAACATCCCATATTTGAATCAAATGTGCATTCAGCATTGGCAGTCCAAAGACAAACTTACACACGGAGATCTTATTCAAGAAATGTGACGAATAATGTGAAGGACAAGGCAAAGTTAGTGTGTGAGCATTGTAAACTAAATGGACACATAAAGGAGACATTTCAATTGGTTGGATATCCGGATTGGTTTTATGAATTGAAAAAGAAAAGAAGGGCACAAGCTCATTTCAGTTCCACTGTGAACACAGAAACTCCATATATTGATCAAACAAATTATCAAAATATTGAATGTGCAGGTTTATCTGATGATATGCAAAAGATGATGCATACAGAAGTGCAAAGAGCAATGAAGGGCAAAGGCCATATAGAGGAGTCAAAAGTTGATGCTGCTTTTGTTAACTCAGTTGCATTTGCAGGTATTTCTTCCTATTCTTATTTGTCTAGCATTGATGAATGTGATAAAGGTTCATGGATTATAGACACTGGTGCTACTGACCATATGACATGCACATTAAACCATTTCACCAAAACATACAAACTACCAAAGCCAAAACTTGTGAAATTACCTAACAACACCTTCAGATTTGTAACACATGTGGGGACTGTGATCATGCATGACAAACTGACATTACACAATGTATTATACTTACCTAGTTTCCATTGCAACCTGATTTCAGTACATTTACTAGCCAAAGTAAATGGAATCTCAGTGAAAACCTTACCTGAATACTGTGAACTGCAAGATTTGTAGACTAATGCCATAGTAGCATTTGGAAGAGTGAAAAAGGGGCTGTATTACCTTAGTAATGCAGACTTTGGATTGAAGATTAATACAGGAGTGCACACAGCTTGTGTAGGTCATAAGAAGCATGTTAGTTACCTTTGGCATGTAAGGTTAGGGCATATATCAATAATGAGGCAGAATCATGTAAACAATTTACCTTTAATGAATAAAGATGATTTTGTGTGCAATATTTGTCCTCTAGCAAAGTAACAAAGATTACCATTTCCACCTAGCCAAACAAAAACCTTATGACCATTTGAACTCATACATATTGATTTATGGGCTTCATATCCTATTTCTTCTATAACAAGGGCTAGATATATGGTCACTATTGTATAAGACTACTCAAGATATACATGGACATACATGATTCAATCCAAACAACAAACTTTCCAAATTCTATCTCACTATATGGCCATGATAGAAAACCAATTTCAAACCATAGTTAAGAAAATCAGATGTGACAACAGAACTGAATTTACAAATCATCAATTAAAAGACTACCTACATGCCAAAGGGATAATACATCAAGCCTCATGTCCACATTCACCACAGCAGAATGGTAGGGTGGAACGCAAGCATAAGGAATTGATGAATGTTGGGAGGGCTTTGTTACATCAAGACAAATTCCCTAAACAGTATTAGTCTGAAATGCTATTATCTACTACATAAATTGTGAATAGGGTACCCTCTGAGGTACTAAACTGGCTATCCCCATATGAGAAGTTACACAAAACCACCCCATCCCTTGACCATTTTAGAGTTATTGGCTGTTTATGCTACATAACTAATGTTTCCCCCATAAAACATAATTTGAACCTAGATCTACAGCTTGCGTTATGCTTGGATATGCCCCACAACAAAAAGGATACAAAGTTTTTAACTTGAAAACCAGAAGTATTATCCACTTTAGAGATGTCACATTTTTTGAAAACATTTTTCCCTTTCATTCTAATAATCCATATGACACTGACAGCTTGGTCCTACCAAATTGCATTTTTCATACCACTGCCTCAGAACTAACAGACTCACAAAAACCAGATTCAAACATTTCATCTACAACACATTCAAACCCAATTTCCAACACTCAAACCAGTCCACAAACACAATCACAACATATAGCCACTGATACCAATGCCCACATACCTTTCAGACCAGATGTTGCTGATGATTTTTCCACAGACTTACCAACTCAACAACAAAGTCCTTCACCTGTACCTCGTAGAAGCACAAGGCAGAAGAGTCAGCATGCTTGGTTTTCTAACTTTGTGGTTCCTCCATCTTGTTCTCAGCCCAATTCCTCTGCACATAATACAATAGCAAATCCATTAGACACCTCAACCATTTATTCACAACAACATTTATCTTTTGCATCAAATGTTTTTAAAATTCATGAGCCTGCATTATATAGTCATGCAAAAATAGATATGAATTGGATAAATGCTATGCAAAAAGAACTGCAGGCTTTGGACGATAACAACACGTGGACCCTCTGTCACATCCTGAAAATTGTAATATCTGAAGGGTTGAGTGATCTAAGTATGGAAGTATAAAAGTGATTCACAATAGGAAATGTTAAGGAAGGAAACCCTTTGTAAAAGGGAAATAAATGAATTATAAGTTCAATAGACAAGTTGTAAACTATGAATTAATAAGTTATGAACATAGTAAACAATAGTAAACAAGAAGTAAAACAATTATAAATATAGTAAACCTTTGTAAACGAAAAGTAAATAAGTTATAAATAAGATAAATAAAGAGTAAACCAAAGGTAAGTAAAAAGGAAGGAATAAGGAAAACGTAAATTATACACGAGATGTAAGCAGAGGAATATGGAATCTAGCATGAATGTAAAATACGACAGTTGAAGGCAAAAGTACGCCAACAGAGCTCGGCGGGACCCATCGAGCATTATGGAAAAGGTTAGGGACCTAAATGGAATTTATCGATAAGTTTTGTAAGGTCTTAGTAGTGCCCATAACAAAGGTAAAATATGAAATCTTAAGAGTTTACTAGTCGCAACGACGCATAACGAAATTTTCAAAAAACGTGCGTATAAAAAGATACGTTGGATTTTCTTCGAAGGGCATTTTGGTCATTTGTCACATTAATATCCCATATGATCCAATGTGGTGATTTTAGGGTAAATTTGGTCAAAAATATGAGTTACAATGGGGTACCAGACAGACGCCGACCACACCCGGAAGGAAAAATGTAATTTTCCTAAAAGTCGTGTAAAACCTTGGAAATATATTAGATATGATGTATTTAGATTAAATAGATCATAACGGCGAAATTATAGTAGTTTCCGAAATCATATGTGCGGAGAATTCCGCTAAAACATGAAAACTTAACTTCCGTAGAACCTTTGAGATTAACCAGAATTTTGGACCCCAAGATGGTCTATTTTGTAAATATGTAAAATATAAAAGTTGTTCCTTTATGTGTTGGTTAAACGTAGAAATAAGAACCGCCTAATTTGGATTCATATAGACAAAGTTATAACCAAATTAGTAGATAGCGCATAGGCTGCTAAGGCAGTGCGATGAGACCCGACAAAAAACGATGCCAAATATTATCTATAACCCAGATTGATATAAAATTTAAATATGACATATATTTAGATGTCTAGTTTCATTTGGCATAAGAATTATCAAAATTGGACTAGTATGCAAAAAGTTATTAACAACTATGTGAATTTGTTAGAAGGACTTAGATGAAATGATTTATTAAAATGAGGGAGCTATTTGGTAAAAGGTGAAAGTTGAGCAATGTTCTTGCTCATCAAAGAAATTTATAAGAAGAAGACACTTGGCAAAATAACAACCCTTGATGTGAGTTATTTTGGCTAAATACTAGCCATTAGATTAGAATTAATTAAATCAAAAATAAAAATAAAATACATAAAAAAAAAGAATTAAGACATGAAATTCACTTGGCAAGAACACAAATCCCTATTCTTCCTCTCCATGGCTGCCACCCCATCCACAAAAGAATAACCATGGAGTCTTGTGGTTTTTCAAGTTGAATTTCTTAGGGGAAAGATAGAATCCAAGGTAATTTACTTATATCTACTATTAATTCTTCCATTTAATCATTAGTTTATGATATTTGATTAAAATTAAAATTCTAAAATTTTAGGGTTTCATAAGGGGATAGTCATATAATGAATATGAGATGATTAATTGGTTAAATAAAGTTAATATGTACATAAATAACATGAAAGAAAGCTGAAATCATAATTTGGCAGATTTCTAGGGTTGGATTCAAGTTGAGTTTCGAACAGGATAGGGTTGGAATTTAGGGAAGCTACAAAAGCTAAAGTTGTAGATATATGTCTTAGTTAACAATAGATACCAGAACCATCCCATTTGGACATGTAGAATGAAAGTTATGGCTGGAATACTGGCCGGCGTGCAGGTTGTCGTGGCCAGTAAGGGCAACAGGGCAGACCGGATTTCAATAAATTATTTGACCATGATAGGAACAGAATTTGAGGAAGTACAAAACATAAAAGTTGTAGGTTTATATATCTAATTTATGGCTGTAAAACAATTTGGGCAGAAACTAAATACATAGGAAGATATACTCTAAAAACCGAGGTTGGTGCAAGTCTGAAACTAGGTCCAGGCAGAACTGAAATTGTGAACTTTGGTTAGTAATTTTACTAGGTTAATGACATATTTTGAAGTAGGGGTAGAAGAAAAAGTTATTCCCCTATTTGTTAGAAAACTTTAGAAACTAGAACCTACTTAATTGGACAAATAATAAAGAAGATACAACTAAATTAGCAATAAGCACGCAGGTTGGAAATCAGAACCAAGGCAAAACTAGACCCCTAACTTAGGTCAATAATTTGGATATATTATCTACATAAATAAATGTTATGGTAGGAAATGATATCATGTATAAACATGTTAGCTAACAAGAGAATTGAGAATCACTTCATTTAGACTTGTAAACAAGAAGTTGTGGTTAAATGAATGGACTATGCGCAAGGGGTATTTAATAACTGTTTAAGATTGTGTATTGTGAATTGTTTATAGAAGTGTTTAATTTTAGTTTATATAAGGAGTGAGGGTATAAAGCGAATTGCCGAAGTGTTTGGGTATTCTTATTTGCAGGATCCCAGTGAATAGTCACATGGACTATTCATTTAGTCGCTGTTACTATTTATGAACTTTTAGATGTGATCCGAAACTCTAGCAAAATTTCCGAAAAATCAGGAGCGTAAAATGGCTAAGTATAGAGAGACGATTAGAAATATCAGAAGTAAAGTTAATATAATTGGATAAAGGATAGTTTGGTACTAGGATAAAAGTTAGATTATGAAACATGGACAATAAACATAAGTAAATGGAGTTAAAGTGAAAGTATAATAGAAAAACGTAAAAAGAAATGTTAGAAAAATTATGTAATAAAATAAGGTATTAACCAAATTGTGACATTGTTAGAAGTAGCGATGAAATCTAGCTACGGGAACACGTAGGACAAGCGAGGAACGAATACGACACAATATCAGGTTTGGTACTTTACCCTTGCTCGTTGTATATATATATATATATATATATATATGCTATGATGTGAATATGTATTGCCTTGTTTGCGATGCTATGCTATTGTTTGATATATGTGTCGACTTATGAATAATTAATATGTTAAATTTACATGAGTAAAAGTAAAGTACCCACTAAGCATAATGCTTAGTAAGTTTAGTGTATGCTAAACTTGTAGGTATTGGAAAGACATAAAGAACCCAAAATAGCTAGAGTAGAGTCAGGCATACCAACATATGTGGAATGGCATATACTGCAAGAACTAGCCAGGAAGCAAAAGACCAGCAGATCAAGGAAAAGAAATTTTATATTTCACATTGTAATTAATGTAAATTTTATTGTAACCACTGTAAGCTATGTTCTATATACCATGTAATGTTAGTGGTAGCACACTTTAGCTCGGCTAGTAATTAGTCAGGTTAAAGGGTGTTACACCCTCACTCAATTGCTAGATGGGAAGAGGCCAATAAGCACAAAATGGGTCTATCGAGTCAAATACAAAGCAGATGGGTCTGTGCATTGATACAAGGCCAGGTTGGTGGTGAAAGGTTATAATCAGTAGCTAGGGCTTGATTATAATGATAGTTTTTCTCCTGTTGCTAAACTAGTAACAGTAAGAATACTTCTGTCCTTGGTTACCTCTCAAAATTGGCCACTTTGCCAGCTAAATGTCAACAATGCATATCTTCATGGCTGCCTAGATGAACAAATATACATGCTGCCCCTACCTGGTTATTCTAAGGCTAAAAAAGGTGAGGTTTGTAAGCTCACTAAGTTTCTATATGGTCTCAAGCAAGCAGGTTGTCAGTGGAACAACGAACTCACTTCCAACCTGCTTGACTATGGTTTTCAACAATCTCAAAGAAATAATTGTTTGTTTACTAAGGGGTCTGGTCCCACTTTCATTATCTTATTGGTCTATGTCGACGATATCTTACTTACAAGCCCTTCTCTTGCTCATATTGAAATAACCAAAAATTTTTTGAATAATAAGTTTACCATAAAAGATCTATGCTCAGCTAAGTATTTTTAGGCCTTGATCTTCTTTTGGTCTTTTTCTATCCCAACCAAAATTCATTCTTAACCTTTAAAAGACACAAAAATATCCCACCATTCTAATGTTCAAACCCCTATATCCCAAGGAAATAAAATAACAGCAGATTTGGGTACTGCTTTACCTGATCCCTCTATGTATTGTTGATTAGTTGGCCGGTTGCTCTACTTAAACTTCACCAGACCTGATATTACATACTATGTTCAGCAACTTTCCCAATACATGCAATCTCCTTATTTTGGGCATCTTCGTGTAGTTGCTCATGTTCTTCAATAACTTGGATCAACATCACATCTGGGTCTTTTCTTTCCCAGTAACAATGATCATCAGATTCGCGCCTATTATGATGTAGATTGGGCCGCTTGAACTGCTACTCGTCATTCTCTTTCAGGATATTGTATTCTTATGGGATCCTCTGATGGGCGTCGAAACCACCAAATTAAAATTACCTACTCTAAAGGATTTGTATATAGCGATGAGTAGGGTCGATCCCACAGAGACTAGTTAAGTTTATTTCTTAAGTGCTAAAACAGAAATGATGGGGGGTTTTAAATGTAAACTGAAAGTAATTTAAAAGAAGAAATTCCAGCAAAGAAAATTAATGGAAATGCAGTAAAAACAGAGGAGTTTAGGAAGAACGAACCTTGGTTGTTGGTTACCATTGCAATTGACGAGTAGTGATCATAGACTTAAAAATATAATTCTTTTATCAATGATATTCATTGTTGGTCTTCAAAACCTGTTCTCTCTTAAGATTAAACAACTAAAAACATGTATTTTAATTGCTCTTATTAATTAACAAC
>CATIWJ010051688.1:0-13399 GCA_949640765.1 Croton laevigatus | reverse complement strand
TGGTGGTGCTGGTGGTGTTTTTATCTCTGCCTTACTTGGAGAGTTATTATCTCAATGAAGACGTGACATGCTTTTTTAGTTAATTCTTGTGCTTCCATTGCTCAAAATTTGTAAAGTTTTATTTGAGGGCTTTGTGGGTTCCGATTCTCGTCCAAAATTATAATTATTTGTAGTTCTTGTGCTTTTTCTAATGAAGTTAAGAGTTGTATATTATTTGCAAAGATCCAAGCTGGTTCAAGTTCATTTTTTCGCATTAAGTATGGAGCATGAAATTGGAGTTGATAGTCATCTTTGCACTATGTATATGTTATTTGTTTGTTATACCAGTTAGTCTTCTATTTTATTTATGTGCCCATGACAAACTCATTATAGATGGGTGCAGATAACCCAAAAAAAAAAACACGTAGAAGCCAGTTAAAGAGGAATAGGCAAAGGACAACAAAGCCAGTGGAGTACGTAAACGAGGACGGATCACGTGTGTGTGTGTGTGCCAAGGTTGCTCTTTTGCTGCTATTTACAAAGAAGTTGTGAGCTTCATTTTTGCAGCCACATCTGAATTTTTTTTTTTTCCTGTTGTTTCTTGAAAGAAGGCGAACTTAGCCTCTCCTTCTCTCTTTCTTTCTCTCACACACAGACTACATTGGAAAATGAGGTTTTGCCCTCAGTGAGGTGGAAGGTTAGGTGGCTGACTTTCCCTCCCTGATTTGCAGGTGTGTTGCATGTTTGTTTTATGTTTCATTTTGTGGTGTTTTCGTTCTTATGAGTTTTGTACTGTGGCCTTTTTATCTAATGCTATGCATTTAGCATGCATTTTCAGTCTTGTGGTGTTTTTGTTGTTGTTGTGTTGTTATCTCTGCCTTGTTGGAGTGTCGTTACCTTAAAGATGTGACATGCTTTTAGTTAATTCTTATGCTTACATTACTCAAAATTACAAAGATTTTATCTGTGGTCTTTGTGGGTTCTGATTCTTGTTCAAAATTGTTTGTAGTTCTAATCTGTCTTCTCATTAAGTTGAGAGTTGTATATTATTTGCATTAATCCAAGCTGGAATTGGTGTCGTTTTTTTCTCATTTTGAATTTGAGTCTCTCCATTAAGTAGAAACCATGAAAAATTGGGGTTGATAGCCTCTTTTTCACTTTGTGCATGTATTTGTTTCTGAAACCAGTTAGCCTTCTGTGAAAGTGTCTGAGGTTGATATTCTTTTTTCTGTTTTTGTGCTAAAAGCCAGTGTCATAAAAAAGGTGACCCTTGGCCGAGTAATTTTGAGCTTCTAATTTTCGCTTTTTGTATTGTAACGTGTTAAATAGTTATATGTTGCTGCCTGTGCCATGATGGTGTATCCTAAAAAATCAGACTCAAATAGAAACACTTGATTTTATAGTGTTTTGGGGGTTTTTTTGCATGTCTGTTTTATGTTTGATTTTATATAGTGCTTTTGTTTTTATGAGTTTTGTTCTATGACCTTCTTATCTAATTGCATTTATAATGCACAATGATGTACCCGATAAAGTAGTAGGCCAGTTGATGTTGGTCATGGTTTCACTTGACTAATAATTGATGTGTAATTTTTTTAATTACATCATGCATCATTTTTTATAAAAAAAATGTTATATTTATTAATCACGTTTCATGCATGTTATTTTTTTCTCTTATTATATTATATAGTGTTTTTGTTGGTTCATTTCTACTATTGTGTTATTTACCAAACACTTGTTACATTTCCAATACACTTCCACTAATATTATGACAATAGATATTAGTGAGAATCAGGTAGGGAAAAACCAAGATGGAAGTGTAGAATTCATGTAAAAGAGTGCCAAAATTTAGAGCATTCTAGGTCTCTGCACGGGTCGGGTCGAATCCAACTCTGACCTGAAAACACTTAACCTGATGAACCAATTTTATGCCAAAAAATGAATCAAATCGACCCTACTCCCCACTCGGGTAAGGCCGGGCCATACATTGGGTCGGATAGGGTTAAATCTGAATCCAAAAAATGGTATATTTCAATAAAATTTCAACAACTTCTGGCACAAAATGATGTAGCATTTTGTGGGTTAAGTCGAGTTGGGTTGAATTGGTTATTTAATTAAGGCAATTAAAGGCTTCCTCTTCCCTTGAATATTTCTTTCATTAAATTAACATTTTCTAGAATTTCTCTAGGGTTTTTGAGCGTTTTTAGGTCAAAAACACTTGATTTTGGAAAGATCAACCAATTTGGGACTGATTTTTCCATAAATCTTAACATAAGAAAAGGGATCAAAGGTTCTGCAAATAAAGAGTGACAAAACAAGTGGGGTTGGTTGAAATTTATTTGGGAAGTTAAAGAAAGCTTGCTTGTAGGAGGATCTAAGCTTGGACTCTATCCAATTCTCGATAACTTAGGGCAAAGGTAACTTCCTAACTAGTTTTGTTGTTCATTTTTTTTTTTTTTTTTTTCTGTGTTTTGGTGTTTTAGGGGTCCTTCAGGCAATCGGTGAAAGCGGTGCTGTCCACTAAACTTGTCAAAGACCTTTTTTAACGGTGGAAGTTGCTGGTTGTGGTGTCGATTGCCATGGGAGCTCATGATTCCTAGTAAAACACTAGAAGAAGATTGAGACCGGTGTCGTTTGTAAAAATTAAACATGATTTAGACATTCAGACGATAATTGGTGAGGTTGCATATGCAACCAATGTTAATGGCAGAGAAGAAGAAGAGATGAGGAGGAAGAGAAATTAAACTATTTTTTTTTTCAAATCATTTCGAAAATGACATGGTTTTAGTGTTTTATGGGTGTTTGACGCGAGGCCCGTTAGTTTGATGACACACTCCATTTTCTTTCTAACAAAAGGTATATGATACATGCACATGGTAGAGGGTGTTAATAACTCTATTAGTTAGTTCAGGGGCTTCATAAAAAAGAGAGAGAGAGAGAGAGATACATATATACTACAGGGGGTTAGGGATGTTTTTGGCCTAGAGTGCCGCACGACACTTCCCTCAAGAAGCATGGATCTTTCGTTTTAGCCATTCTGCTGTTAGGATCAAATTTTGACAATGCCACCCAACAATGCATGAATGTACACTGCCGTGCAGCAGTGTCCTTTGTTCTGGCAACTTTTTTATTGTATAGTAATGTTTTTGGGTTGTTTAAATCCTAAATTAATAAACTTCTTAGAAAAACAACCTTTTTTTAATTAATTGGGTGAAAATTGTTTGAAGGCTTCTAGTGGACATAGGATGCTTGCATTAGATTTATATAATCATATAATTTTGCATTATTTTGTTGCTACCTGTTAAGAATACTATTCTTTTTTATTAATAAATGTTGGTTATTGTATTAGTGATGCCATGATTTAGAATGAATTGTTGAGGATTTGTAATCTTTATGAACCATGATTAGAAACATATTAAGTAGTGTTTTGTGATTAAAAGTTTAAGGGCTTGTTGGTTAGTTATCGCATGTTTGGTGGGTAGTTGGATATTTAAATGGGTAGAATGTTATTAATAGAAATTTTAATGGAACTTTTTTTTTTCCCCTGAAGTAAGGGGAAATATTATTTTTACTTATTATCCTTTTAATCATGTTATGCGATGAATGGAAATGGAATTCATATGTTGAAGCTGAACTGGATTCCTGAACTTGATCTCACTTCCAACAAGATGAGACCCTGCTAACCCTGTATTTATTTTCTGGTGTTTCTTTCTTGTTCTGACTCAGGCCCATTTGGTTTGAGCTTAATTTAATTAATCAAACCCCGTAATTTGATTAATGGAATTGATACATCAGGAATTGAATCTCAGTTATGAATGGGGCTTTGTTCTCACGAAGTGGTAGGTTTTAGGGTGGTTGATGCCGCTTGTCCGATTAGTGGCGGAAAGGGAGATAGGCAGTTCCGGTCCGTCCGAAGTTTTTTTGTGCCTATTTGTTTATAATGTTTATATTGGTGGGTGCCATGTAATGTGGATTAATATTAATCTAGAATTAGACTCGTACAATTATGAGCATTTATCTTGGCAACGTAAAATCAATAGAATTTGTTATTAATTGCTTCCATATTGTAGGTGCTGTTTCTTTCTGTCTAATTCATTTAATCTCTTTGTGCTGACACCCGCTGGTTGTATGCAATTTTTTTGAGGCAGTGATGATGTTTTCTTATTAGGGAATTAGGCAAAAGGGAACTAGATTAAAGTTCAGCTATTTTTTATTTGTTTGTTTATGATAAGAGTAAGGAGCCAGACACAGAATAGAGAAAGATTAAGAAGGATCAGTAAAATAGAATGGAGAAGAATCAATTTGTATTTAGATTCTCAAACTTAATTTCCTAACAATGCAAAGAAGGCCGTACAAAGTACTAAGCACAGAAATAGAACGAGAAGAGAGAAATGGAAATCTTGCACCCAAAGGAAACAAGCCTACTAGCAATATCTGCTGCAAAACAACTTTCACAAAAATACTCAATGATCCAATCCAATTCCTTGCTTCCTTTTTATTCTTTACGTATTGACATCCCATAACTAACTTAGGACACCTCTCCCAATCCCTTGCTCGTACCAGCAACTTCCTTCTGCCGCCTTGAGTATACCAGAGGTCTTAGAATGGGCCTATCAATACTGCCCACCTGAGGCACATCCTTGTCCTCAAGATTGAAATCTGGGAATTGCCCTGTTATATCGGCCGCATCCATCCATGTTGTTTCTTCCTTGGATCTTCCTTTCCAGTGGACCAGGACCTGCTTGACAGTGTTATGATATTTTGAGTTTGTAGGATGCTCTCAGGCTTAACCATTGGTTCTGTAGTAGCAGTTAGATCATCTGGGAGCTGAGCTATTAGTCTATGATCCCTAATTACCCTTTTCAATTTTGAAACATGGAACATAGGATGTATTCTAGAAGTTGGTGGTAGCAGCAACTTGGAAGCAACATTACCAACCTTCCCAATAATCTCAAAAGGCCCATAATACCTTGTTGCGAGCTTTGCATTAGATCGGGAAGACACTGTTTGTTGGCGGTAGGGACGGAGCTTTAAGAAAACCATCACCCACTTAAAGAACATCTCTACAGTGCTGATAAGGGTACTTCCTCATCAGTTGTTGTCCCCGATGAAGGTTAAACTTTAGTTGCCGCAAAGTCTCATCACGGTATGTTAAGATCTTAGCTACCTCATCAACCTTCATTTCTCTAGGTAAGTAGCGTTGCAAAACAGGAGGGGACCTGCCATAAATAGCCTCAAATGGTGTGGTTTTCGCTGCAATATGGAAACTTGTATTATAGGAATACTCTGCCGATCCAAGCCATTTGTGCTAAGATTTTGGATTCCCAGAAGAGAAACAACAGAGATAAGCCTCAATGCCTTTGTTTAGAAATTCAGTTTGTTCGTCGGTTTGCAGGTGATAAGAACTGAATTTTAGAGTAGTTCTTAATATACGGAATAGTTCACCCCAAAAATTACTCATAGAGGATCTCTGTCAACAATTGAAAACTCAGAAATATGAGATTAATAATAATGATAATAAATAAATAAAAGGAAAACCTACCTAAAGAGTTAGTTATTTTTACTTTACAAAATACATTAGATTTATATTTATTTCTTTGAAAATGTTCAAATGCATTAAATATTTACTCTACAAAATAGATTACATTCTTTTTTTTTCCCCAAAATGTTCAAATGCGTTAAATTTTTATGAAACATGTCATAATGACCACATTGTCTTCCTCTACAACATCTAATCTTATTCCATGTGTTCAGGACGTTTCAATCCAGCATGTCGACTACTTCTACCGCCACAAGGATCGTCGGCTTCACCACCCGATCCGAAAGAGTAAGAACCGACGACGCTTAATGAACCTAAAAACTCACATTCGGCTGCCGGAACAGGTAGTATGTCTTACCAAAACAAAATAAAAAACTGTCAAAAAATGTTACAAATGTTTTAGTGGCTTCCGTCGACTTTTAGGTACTGATGTTGGTACCGTAGGCTTCATCATCTCTCACTCTTTTTTTATGCATACTTTGTTTGTTTGATTTTATCACCGTTTTAAGTCACTAAAACATGAAATCCAAATCAATTTTTTTGACATTTTCGATGAAATAGGGTTGTATATAGTGAAATTAATAATATATTTAGAATAAACACTAAATTACAGTTCTTATTGTGTAAATTTTATTGTTGTGAGTAAAGTGTTGATTTTTTCAGCAAACATAAAAACAAAAAGTAAACATAAAATAAACTTAAAAAAAAACAATCATAAATAAATTTAAAAAACAATGATAAATAACAAAAATAAATGCAAATAAAAAGAGTAACAATAAACAAAAAGTGATACACGGCATTGGTTTTGTGATGACATTTTAAGCATTCGTAATATGCTTCAGCAAGACTGGCATGTGGAGTTTCGGCATGTTCGTAGGGAAAGTAATGTTGGGGCTGATGCTTTAGCTCATAGGGGTGTGCAGATTGGGGCTACTAGCTGCTGCTAGTTGCATCCACTTTCCTGGTTGATTCCTATATTATGTTCATAGCTTACTTAGTTTAAGTTAAGTTTTATTTTTTCCTCTTGTATCAAAAAAAAAAAAAAAGTGATCTACTTTATAATTATTTTTTAAAAATTGTCTGATAAAAATAATTTTTGTAAAAGCACATGTAACGTCAATTGTCAAACCATTGCATCAATTTTTCAACATTAAATTATTAACATGTGCGCAGCGTACGCTGGTAAGCATTGAATAATTCCTCAGCAAGTGGTAAGAACTCGGGCTATAAAACCTGCTTTCCAAGCAGGTAGCTGTGTTTATTCCTCCGTTGGGATTTTGCTGAGGAAATGGCAATCGGAGGTTTTGCAGTCGAGGGGCCTGTCAATAGCTTTTCCGGCAAAATAACATTATCAGTGGTCATTACTTGCATCGTAGCTGCGTCTAGCGGTCTCATTTTCGGCTATGACATTGGAATATCAGGTACTTTTATTGCATCATTAAATCTTCAAATCAATTAACTGGATCACATGGCATCTTCTATTTTTCTCCTCCTTCAACCTTTAAAGTGAATTTATGGTAATAAACTGAAGCTTAAGTTAAAATTGGTAGCATTAAAATTCTCTGTTTTTTCTTTATAGAAATGCAAGTTAATACTCAGCAGTAGTAAGTATGAATTATTTAAAAAAAAAATTAAAAATAAAAATTGTATTGTAGCCTTATCTTATTTTGGTAGTTTGATTTGAGACCAGCAATGAAACAGAAGGAAAAGAAAAAGAAATTGCACTTTCAACCTTTATGAAAAGTTGATTAAAGATAATTATTTTTTTTTTACCCCCGTGTATGATTAATTAA
Source organism: Croton laevigatus (assembly GCA_949640765.1). Taxonomy (NCBI): domain Eukaryota; kingdom Viridiplantae; phylum Streptophyta; class Magnoliopsida; order Malpighiales; family Euphorbiaceae; genus Croton; species Croton laevigatus. The sequence continues at coordinate 6,091 of CATIWJ010051688.1, read as the reverse complement.
ATGTCGCCAGTTATTGTGTTTTTAATGAAGGAAATTATGAAAAACAGTAACGGTAATTGTTTTTTGCATGAATCACATTCTGCCGTTCTTATTTTTTATTTTATTCAAAATCAAATCACATGTTTTTTTAATAAAAAATCAAATCATACGTTGTTTGTATTAAGTTTCAAAATAAATTTCATTACGTCAAAATTTGCATATTTAACTCTTATTATAAATATCGCATAAAATATTTAGAACATTTAAATTCATAATAAAAAATTAAATTTATAAACTGCGACCTCTGAAATTTATCTCTAGTTTAGTTTGAATATAGACAATTCATGATTTATATATATATAATATGCTCAAACGGGAAGGTATTTTTTTAGGGCTGTTGATATCTTTGTGAACAAAATATAGCTTGAAATTCATAATTGTCCTATAATTTTTTTGTAAATATTTTTTGGTTGGCATCAATTTTAAATTAGAAGTTGAAAGTGGTAATGTTTAGACTTAAGAGAATACTTTATGAATTAGCCAACAAAATGCATAAATTATATCATTTGAAACAAAGAAACTTAAGATTGCAAATATAAAAATTATTTGATGTTTGTTACACTGGAAAAAAGAAAGGAATAAAACGAAAAGAGCAAACTTAAGAATTATTAATCAATATAACAACAGAATGGTTATTAGCTTGCAATAAATGTGAAGTAGCTGCCCCATTCATTCTGCGCTAACTAGTAGCTGAGTGAGAATACTATACTTTCCCTTCTAATGGATTGAATTTAGTATGAGAAACTGGTAGTTGAGTTTGGTTTTGGACTTGAAGAATGAAGATAGTGCCAAAATTTTGTAACTAATTTGGGCCCACTAAACAAAAATGAATGTTAGCATGAAATCATGAATCATTGACTGGTAGCTCAATTATATTCCAGCTGCTGGTCAAAGTAATAGAATTCTTTTTGCCCCAATATTTTACCTTTTAGTAGGTTTGGTTTGGTTCGCGGTAAATAAAGAAAGAAGTTCATGAAAATTTGAATGTTTATTTTTAAAAATCTGAATAAATTCCAAAGAAGTAAGAAATTTAATTTTTAAAAAACATGGATAAATTCCTAAGAATTAGTCGCAACTGCGATTGGGAGGGGGTTGTAGCCACTTTGATGCCAGAACTGTCCCCCAAGCCAGATTAGTCGGCCCAGTGGGCCAGATACTGGTGGTGCAAACAAAAAAAAAATTCAATTTCTCATCTCCAACTTAAGGAGATACAGTTTATATATATATATATAAACATGAATACTTAATATTTTATCTTTATTTAAAAATATTTATGATATTATATTTTTATTAAATAATTCAATTTATAAAGAATTTCGTGTATTTATTTTAAATATTATGTTTTTAGCAAATAACATTTTTATTTATTGCTTTGTTTCCCTTTTGCGATTTTGAACAGTTTAAATGATGAAAAAAAATATATTATGCATTATCCATTTGGCAAATAAAAAACTAATAAAATTATAAAAATTATCAAACATTTAAAATTTAAAATAATATTATGCTAGCAAAATAATTCATAATTTTAAAATATATTGTCTAAATTAATCAATTTTGCAAACCCACTAAAAAATTATTTGAACAATTAGCTATGGTTCAAATTCCAATTCATTTTCTTTAACTTATTAACCATTATTCATTTTAAAAATTATCTATTACAATGTCTAATAAATAATTTTCAAAAACATATAGATTATTTGTAATTCACGTCTCAATTATATATACCGATCTAAAAATAAATTTAATAACTAAAATAAAATTAATTAAAAAATAAAAATTGGAAAAATTTTATTTTATATGTTCTATTAGTGCTAATATTCAAATAATTTATTCAACTACTAATTTTACTAAAAATTAATTAAGAAAATAATAAAATAAATGCAAATACATAGCAGACATGTAATACAAGTGATTACTTGCAACACAAGTTAAACTACTTTTTATTAAATAATTCAACTTATAAAGAATTTATGAAATAAACCAAATAATATTTTATTTCTTACTTTTCAAACTCAAGAGTAATTTTCCCTCCTAACTTCTCCAAAAATAGGTTAATTTCAACAAAACAATGCCTAACTAATAACATAAAATTATTTAAAAGTTATTAACAAGCTAATTAAAAGAATACAATTCAAATTGAATTTATTTAATATTTAATATAGCATTCCTTATTAAAATATGATTTGAATTTTATTAATTAATAATAGTTATAAAAATACGATTCAAATTTAATTAATTTATATTTAAAATATAATTTAAATTTCATTAATTAATAATTAAATAATATTTTTTATTAAAATATGATTTAAATTTAATTAATTAATTATTATAAATCGTTTAACCTCCATAATATATATTTTATAGGAGCATGTCCCCCATTTGTAAAGAAATTTTAAAAATGAATAAATCTATACTAATTAATTATTAATTAACATAAGTTGTTTTATAAATTACAGGAGGTGTAACAACAATGGCGCCATTTCTAAAGAAATTTTTCCCATCAGTATTGAGGAAAGCATCAGAGGCCAAAACAAACATATACTGCGTATATAATAGCCAGATTTTAACAGCTTTCACTTCGTCATTATACATAGCAGGCTTACTTTCTTCCCTTATAGCTAGCCGTCTCACCGCCACATTAGGCCGCAAGAACACAATGGTGGTAGGTGGTTGCACTTTCCTTGCCGGTGCTGCCATGAATGGCGGTGCTGTAAACATTTCCATGCTCATTCTCGGCCGTATCATGCTTGGTTTTGGAGTTGGCTTCACTAATCAGGTTATTCAACAACTCGTTTATCAAAATAACAACTCAATATTTTGTATAGTTTGAATCAAAATATTGACTTACGGTGCTAAAATGAAGGCAACACCTGTTTATCTATCTGAGGTAGCACCACCAAAATGGCGTGGAGCATTCAACACAGGATTCCAATTCTTCATAGGCATTGGTGTATTAGCAGCCAATATTATAAATTATGCTACAGCAAAGCATACTTGGGGCTGGCGTCTTTCTTTAGGCCTTGCTATAGTACCTGCAGCTCTGATGACAATGGGTGCACTCCTTATTTCAGACACTCCTTCTAGCCTGGTGGAACGCGGGAAGCTCGAGCAAGCTCGAAAATCGCTAATCAAAGCTCGAGGAATGGATACTCATGTGGACGCGGAGCTTGCTGAGATTATTAAATCAAGTGAAGTAGCCAAAGCTGCTAATGAAGAGCCTATTCGAACTATTTTTGAAAAGCAGTATAGGCCTCACTTAGTAATGTCAATTGCTATACCCTTTTTTCAACAATTAACCGGGATTAACATAATTGCATTTTATGCCCCTGTTCTTTTCAAGTCAGTTGGATTTGGAAGTGATTCAGCTTTAATAGCTGCCATAGTACTTGGATCAGTTAATATTCTTTCAACTTTGGTATCTACGGGAGTGGTTGATCGTTACGGTAGAAGATTTTTGTTCATATTTGGAGGGACACAAATGTTCATTTGTCAGGTATGCTTCAAATTAAGTATAATTGAATATGAAGCTAATTATCTATTCAATGAGCATTGACCCAGTTGGCATTTCTATGTATAGGTAGCAGTGGCTTGTGTTCTAGCAGTCGCAACAAGTGTTTCAGGCAACAAGCACATCTCGGAAGGGTATGCGATACTGACATTGGTTTTGATGTGCATATATGCTGCAGGTTTTGGTTGGTCATGGGGGCCTCTATCTTGGCTAATTCCAAGTGAAATTTTCCCAATTAAAATTAGACCAACTGGCCAAAGCATAAGTGTTGCTGTAAATTTTTTGACAACATCAGTTTTATCACAAACATTCTTAACCATGTTATGTCACTTCAAATATGGGATATTCCTATTCTATGGAGGTTGGATAGTCGTCATGACAATATTTGTTCTGCTTTTCTTGCCGGAGACGAAAGGAATTCCGTTGGATTCAATGAGTCAAGTGTGGGAAAAGCACTGGTTCTGGGGTCGGTTCGTTCAAGGGGCAATGTAATTGCACTCAACTAGAACAGAATGATCAGTCTGAAAGTAGTTTAGGGTGTTTGTTGATCAGCTTATTGGTAGTTGTTTTACTTATATATTCTGACAATAAAACAATCAACCAAACAAGTGTGATTTTATATATGCTTCTATTTTTTTTTGTTACCAGTTGGCTTTGATAACATACTAGCATTAGTTAGCATTAGAGGTATTTAAACGAAACTATTAAATCTTAAAATTCGGTCAATTAGGGAAAAAATTTCATTAAAAAATATTTTTATTTCTTTAATACTACCTCCAATTTTTTCATTTCTTTACATTTTCTTTCACCAATACCAATAAAATCAACTTTTCACCGATACCAAAACAAAAGTAATAATAAACAATTACTAACATTCTAAAAAACTTACTTTTTCATCAATATCAATAAAGAAATAATAATAAACAATTATAAAACTTATTATAAATGGAAATGTAAACAATCTAAAAACACACAAACGTAAAGAACCCAAAAAATCGGAGGTAGTATGTAAGATATACCTTAAAATTCATTAATTTGTGAAATTTTAGTTAAAAAAAATTTTCCTAATTAATGTATTAAATATTTAATACCAAAATAAACCTAGGAGCCTCTTTTTTCCTCTCTTTCTACCTTTTCGTTCTCTCTTCTGCCACTCACTTATTTTTATCTATTTTCTCCATTGCTCCCTAGTCTGTCTCATTCTCAAAAAAATTTTGTAAATTTCTTTTTGTTGCAGTTTTTACTGCATTTGTATGAAATTTCGTTAAAAACTTTAAATTCGTTAAATAAAAAAATTATTTGTTAAATTTGAGAATTCGTAAGAATTAATTAATTTATTAAATCATCCCAAAAAAAAATTATTCTTTTTATTTGCTGAAAAAATTTTCATTTTAATGAATAAACACCCCCAGTTAGTATTGTTACTATCCTTTTTTTTGCCTCTTGGAGGGATTATGCTGCTTTAATACTCGGATAGGGTTTATATAAAGCTATATAGAAAAAAAAAAAAAAAAGAAAGGTTGAGGAAACACATTTAGATTATTTAAAAAAAAAAAATATAGTCAAGATCATCTTAAGTCAATATATATAAAAAAAAAATTACAAAATGTCTCTTTTCTATCCATTGTTATTTTTGTTTATAACTTGTTTAAACTTTGTTGTGTTTTGTTTTTATTTACAATTGTTTATACTTGGTTAATGTTGTTTATCATTGTTTATTTTATATTTTGAATTTGTTTTATTTATAGAAAATTTACAAAAATCTCTTTGAGTTTTAAAAAAACTATAAAAATCTCCCTATGGTTTTTTAAGCGGACAAACTTATCCCTATTTTTAAATCCGTTGGCCAATTTAATCATTCTATCTATTTTTTCTGTTAAAGTAACGGTAAAAGAACCAAAATGTAATTTTTTGTACCTTTTGAAAAAGTTCAAGAATTAAGGGACTCTTATGAAATAGTTTCCTCCTCTTTTTCTGTTGCAAATTGGCTTGGTTTTGTCACCGCCATTTGGGTTCAAACTAGGGCTGTCAAACAGATCAGGTTAGGTCGACCTGATCTGCTAATAAGCGGGTTAAATGGGTTTCGGGTTGAGAAACCTCAAACCCTAACCTGATCTGGTTTGATAAACGGGTTAGAAATGTCAACCATAACCTGATCTATTCAGGTTTTGGGTTGACCTGACCTGATCTGCTTTTTTTTTTTTTTTGAAGTAAATGGGTCAACCCAACCTGTTTGACCTGTTAATCAGGTCGACTCTAACCCAGTTAACCTGTTTACAATATAAATCATAATATTTTCATTCTTCACCTACATATTTTCACTACATACTCAAAATAAAATACCACAACACACATAAATTCAAATAAAGTATCAAAGTGCCACAATACACATAAGTTCAAAGTTTATTAGCTTTCTCCATTGTGCCATTTAACAAGCATAGTGCTTGAATTCCTGAAGAGCATCGTGGCCGGGCTTCCTCTATTTCTGGAAACACTTTTCCAATTCTATCAACTAATTTCATTAATTCCATGCACATTGAACGA
>CATIWJ010051675.1:0-31852 GCA_949640765.1 Croton laevigatus | reverse complement strand
AAAATTTTTAATTTAATAAAATAAAAATCACTATTATTATTTTAATTTTTTTTCTTAGTGACAAAAAATTGTAAATGATTTTTCTTGCAAACATTATGATAATTCTCAATGGCTTTGCATTAAGTGATGTGTTGTAATCCTGCGACAAACCTTCATTTATTTGATGAATTGCATTATAATAGCTTCTTGCACAATTTAAAGATGCAAAAATTTTAATCTGTAGCATTTATAATTGTATCTATTTTTTGTGTGAAAAAAAGGAGCAATGGCATCAATTGGATCTTTTTGAACTGAATAACAGAAAATGACATATTGAAAGGACTTGAACCCTCAAAGTAAATGACATGTACGAATGTTTAGATTGGTTAGTTTCAACCCTAAAATTAATTTAGTTTAATAGAAATTTATAAAATAATTATAGATATAAATTAAAATAATTTTTCATACCATTTTATATTCTAAAAGAGTGAAAGTAGAAATAATAGAAATAATCAAAATAGAAATAAATATTTTGATTTATATAGATAATTATTTTTTAAAATAATAAAAAAAATCAAACTAAACTCCGAATTATTCTCACTAGATAAATTAACAGAAAAAAAAAATTGACAATTAATAAAAGTAGAAGTCGGATCAAACAAAGAGTCACGGCCATAAACTAAACATTATCTCAAAGCTAAAGTTTCAACAATAAGAGGTTGGTTACCATCTTATTTAAGAAGTATTTTTAAAAATTTATATTATTTAAAAAAATTTAAAATAATAATAGTAATTTTTTATTTTTATTTTATCAAATTAAAAATTTTTAGTGTATTTGAGATCTTTATTAATATTAATATATTTTTATATTATAATTTAAATTTTTTGATATTTTGATTTTATAATTATTAAGTGTAAAAATAGAATTTTTGGCAAAAAAAAAAAAATTAAAGTTCATTGAAGTTGAACACTGAAACTGTAAAAAGAGTGAAAATGAAAATTTAAATCAACTTAAGAGGTCAATTATGTAACTTTTTATGTTTGCCTTTGCCAAATTAACGGTAAAATGTCAAAATTAATTGTGCGGTAACTAAAGTGTATATTTACGCAAAATAGTGGTGATTGCAGTATAATTATATAAAGATAAAGTGATAAAATAATAATAATAGACAAATAACATGAAATAGTAATTTTTTTAAGTTACTATTAGTTTGTTGGACTATTATTTTAGTATTAATAAACGTAAGCAAATTGAGAGGACGATTTGATTTATCGATCATTGTATTATAATTTTTTCTTTTTCTGAAAAAAACATTCTTAAATTAGAAACCCATTACTAATAAATAACTAAAAGGTATTTGGTTAATATAAATCAAGTAATTAGGTATTTGGTTCGGGTAAGTATGTCAATTTTTGGAGAGTGGACTTTCGAAAAATTATGATTAAAAATAGTTTTCTGAAAAATATATTTTATTAATAAAACATTATTTAAAATGATATATATAACCATCATATATTACTTTCTACATGGGAAGAGAATTAAAAATATTTCTAAAACCAAGTAATTATTTTTTCACTTCACTTCCACGATAATTTAATTGTTGATAGGTAATACCCCACATTATCCCCCCAAAATGATCAACTTGTTAGGGTGTATTGACAAATCTTAGCCGCCCATTCATTAGGGATAAGACTCAATTAGTGACCTATTGCTACTTGGCCAAATTTTGTAAAGCTTAACTTGTCATATTTTCACAATCAATGGTGTATGTTTCGTAATATTAGTCAATAAAGTTTCAATATTACTTTCTTATATCCCTTAATATTATTAATTAGTTTATTATAAGTAACTTAATAAATAAATATTGCCAATTTTTAAAAAATTATTCATTATAATTAGATTTTTAAATTAAAATTGTTCAAATATCTTTTTATATAAAATGTAGTTCCACGCTTTCAAAATGAGTCACACTCTTCTCTTTTAACATAGAGTTTCATTTTCATAAATAGTTTAGACATTATTTATTTTTTCAACTGTATTTTTAAATAATTTATATTTCTAAATAAATGATATTAGTATTTAATGTTTGTTGTTGCACGGAAAAAGCAAAAATAAAATTAATTGTTTTATTCCTATTTTTTAAAAAAAAAAATATGAAATAATTTCATTAAATTATCGTAGTTAAATATTTGTTATATTAAAAACATATAAGCATTTGGTTAAAAAATAAGTTCATCCAATTGGGACTATTTGTAATGGAGACGGAGGAGATAAACTTAACTTAAGCACCTGCACCGTTCAGGTAAGGCTTAGTATTTTAATATTTGTTAATTATCAATTAGTATTTTATTTTTGGCAATCATAAGAAGCCAGAAATAAAGAAGAGATATGAATGTTATGGAGATGGTGGGATGGGAAGTTTGGAGTTTTATTTTTGCAGTTAATATGGTTTATATTAAAAAAAATTAGTATTTTATTTTTTTATAGTTATAATATGGATCAATAATTGCATGATTTATAAACTATTATAAATGTGATGGACATTTTTCTAACAAGTACAATGTCACATTTTCATTCTAGGTATAAAAACTGACACCGACCAACAACTAACAAAATGGCATTATCATGGGATTTGAAAAAAAAAAAAAGTCACTATTAAATTGATAAACAATTTTTTTTAAAAAAATTAATAAAACAAATAAAGTAAGTTTTTTTTATAGTGAATTGTAGCTGAGGATTGAAATAGAAAGTTTAAATTATTACGTGACTAACCGTTTATTTATAGAAATTTACTTTTAAAAAAAAATTTTTCAATGTAATATTTTTTATTTTTTTCTCTTTATAAGAGTATTTCCAATACTATCTTAGATTGCTAAATTTTAACTGTCATGTAACCTAAAGTGAAAGTTTATAGAAAAAAAAATCTCTAACCCAGTCCTCTATTTAATATGTGAAGAAAATCTGCAATAGACATTTTCCATTACAACCTCTATTTTCAGAGGATTAAATAGACATCGTGACTCAAACATTTTTTATTTTTTCATTTAAATTTGTTTCCGTTTAGATGTTGTACCCGTATTCTAATTTCTATTTTAGCTATAATTTGAATTTTATTTTAAAATAATTACATAATTTAATTGTAGCAAGTCTAGCATTGGAAACTCCTTTTAAATAGTTGAATATTTATACCATAATTTTATCCAAATTATTTGAACAACTTTTATTAAAGCATGCCAAATTAGCTAGAATCCATCTTAGCATTAAAAATGCTCTAAGGTCCATAATTGAATGGATAACTAATCATGTATATAACTTTAATATGAACAATATTTAGCAGATCCTCTATAAATAAAAGGTCTGTTAGACATTATCTATTTACACGTCAATTGGACGATTAAATAGATATTAGATTAGAGATGATTTTCTAAAAATTCCTTTCATTTTTCTAACATGGCTATGAAATGAAAGTAATCCATTTTTCTAAAAATAAGTTATAAAATATTTCCAAAATTAGTTGATAAACAGGTCATAAGCAGTAAATTTTTTTACATGTCTAATAAATAAAGAGAAAATGATAAAAAAAAAAACACACACACATTTTCATGAAAAAAAAAATTGAATGACATAAATATGTTGTAGTTTTTTAAAATAAATGAGTCAATAATATTTTTTTAGTCAAACTAATTGTGATTATGAGTAGAAATTAGTGCTTATTTTTAAGCTGCTTATGAATTAAAAAATAAAATTTGATAGATACACAATTTAAACACTGCTTATAAATATAGAATTGATGAACTTAATTTCATATAGGATCATCGATAAGGGGAAGTGTTTATCGTTTAATGTTTGGTGTTTACATAATTTTTAAGAGTGAATCTTCTAAAGGGTAATGTCGGTATTATAATAAAATATACCTTGAAGTTTTATAATAGTATAAAAGTTTGATGTCCAGTCCAAGTTCTTGCTTTTCTCTGTTGAACAAGCAAACTCCATTTTCTTTCTCAAAACTCCTCTCTGATACGGTGAAAGAAGAAGAAGAAGAAGTTCAAAAAAAAAAAAAAGGGGAAAATCATGTCTTCTCCAAGCAAACGCAGAGAGATGGACTTGATGAAATTGTTAGTCTTTTTTATTGATCTATTCCTCTTCATATTTCAGTTTTCAATTTTTTCCACTTCTACTTTTTTTTTTTTTTTTTTTTTTTTCAAAGCTTTTTATTGTGTTGTTTGATTAAATTTTTGTTTTCGAATAGGATGATGAGTGACTACAAAGTTGAAATTAACGATGATGATATGCAAGAATTCCATGTCCATTTCAATGGACCCAATGAAAGTAAATCTTAATTTCCCAATTTTTTTTCCCTTTTCATTTCTTCTTCTATTCGGATTTTAGTTCATTTTCTTCAATATGATTTCCTTTTTATTGAAGAACCTTGCAAGTATTCGAGATGATTGATTTCTGGGTTTTGTTTTTTATTATTTTTTATCTTAGAATGAAGTTTAATTTTGGATGTTCTTGTTTTTGTATTGCATTTCTATTACCTTTTTTGCCTAATTAGTACAGATTTGGTACTCAAAAGGTACTTTTTTTTCTTTTATCTTTTTTGCTAAAACTGGCTTTTATTCTCTGATTACTTAACAGTTTCAAATGTTAAATTGTAAATTGATATTCAATGATAGGAAAAATAAGCAGCTTTCTTCTCTTTTTTCTTCATCATTTGATGAACTATGGCAGGTCCTTATCATGGAGGTGTGTGGAGGATAAGAGTTGAGCTTCCAGATGCTTATCCATATAAATCCCCTTCAATAGGTTTTGTTAATAAGATCTACCACCCAAATGTTGATGAAATGTGAGTAAAATTAGAATCAGTTCTATTTTTCAAATTGGGTAAAAGAAACATTAAAAAAAAAAAGGGCCTTTTCAAGCTAAAGTATCTTGATTGCCATTATTAATTTCAGGTCTGGCTCAGTTTGTTTAGATGTCATTAATCAAACTTGGAGTCCCATGTTTGGTAAGAGCTTTAAAATGTCATTTTGAGATAATTAATGTTTGTATTTCTTACTTAGTACCTTAATAATGCTCATGTTCTACAGATTTGGTAAATGTATTTGAGGTATTTCTACCACAGCTTCTTTTGTATCCTAACCCATCTGACCCATTAAACGGAGAAGCTGCAGCTTTGATGATGCGAGACCGGTCTGCATATGAGCAAAAAGTTAAAGGTATAAACCCTTTTGCTTTAATTCCATGTGAAGTTGTGTATTTTAACTTCTATTTTGAGTTGCAATTATAAAGGGTTTAAATTGATAATTGCATACAAGAACCTTAAATTCCTTAGCGGCTACACTATAGGAGCATTATGGATTTTTCTTAGGTTATGAAATGTAGTGGGTTTTTGACTTAGGCTTAAAAAGAGTTTGCAAGAAATTTTTAGAATAAAGGCCATACCTGTTTGTTTAAGCTTTTTTTTTTTTTTTTGGGGCTTTTAAGCGTTGACAAAAGCACCAAAGTACTCCTTTTTAGAAGTAAAGCCAAAAGAAGAAAAGCAGAAGCCTCTACTAACTCTTGTTCTTGCTTCATTTGGGTGGTGGTGCATTGTTAAGTTGTTTCATAAAATTAAACTGTTTTTAATTGGCTCATCGACTAGAATACTGTGAGAAGTATGCGAAGCCAGAAGACATAGGAGCTGCTGCGGAAGAAAAATGTAGCGATGAAGAAATGACTGAAGATGAATACGAATCACAAGATGAGGAAATGGCAGGCGAAGCGGATCCATAATAATAGCTTAGCTTGCTGCCGGAGCCAATCCTTGCAACCGTTGGAGTATCTGTACATGATACTGTTGTTGTTGTTGTTATTGTTGTTGTTAGTTTGTGTCAAATGAACTCCAAATCGCAAAATGGAGTTTATGTATTGGGTAGGCGAAGAAATTTCCTTTGTAAATAAATGTACTATTATTTATTGCTTTATGTTCAATTCTAGTTATTTGACATTGTTGATTCATCTTCTGCTGGTATGGATTTCCAGTTGCTCCTTTCAATTAAAAGCCTAAGTGATGCTTATTACTGCATTCATAATATTGTGTTTTCAGAAAGTGTATGGTTTAAAACTGTTTTTTTCATCAACAAAAAGAAATTATTATCATTATTAATGTAAAAAGTATTACTGATTACAACTTATAATAAGATGTAAAAAAGTATTATATTGATGTGGTTAATCTAATCTAACTATGTTTTCATTATAATACAGTGAAAGGCTAGCTTATCAGTTTTAGCTTCAAAATTGTAATTTTTTCTTGTTATCACTTTAAGCTGAAGAGGTTCCTTCCATCAACATCAACCCAAGGAATTTTTCTTTTACCAATCATCCACCCAAGGAAGTTAGAATGTCTTATTCTCTAAAATTAGAATAGATAAAACGAATTAAACTGACAAAACTTTCCAAATCTATATTTTTTCCTCCAACCAAACATCATCTACCATATAATAATAAATGAGATTAATAATAAAATATTGAATAGTAATAAAAGTTCTTCGATCCAAGAATTGTTCATGAATGAAAATGTTAGTGCATTTTGTTGACTTGTATTTCCTTGAAAATCAGCAAAGAATATCCTCGAATCTCGTCTCATAGACCATCATTTCACATAAGAATATGCAAACGATTCCCCTTTTGATTTATTAAATATGATTTAGATTTATCATATTTAATAAATCAAAAAATTCCCCATCTTATGAATGAAATTCAAATCTAAATCATAATGGGGTAATTAAGTAAAACAATCAAGCTAATATACTAAAACAGTGAAAAAAAAAAAAGCAGGACTCAGTTGAGAAAACTATTGGATTTCCCAGATGTTTGGAAGCAGTATACAATGATTGATTAATGACCTACATTATATTAACAGTAAAACCTAAGTTGTTACAGGCCGCAAAAAGGAGCACTATTACACTATGCAGCTTAACATCTTTTTCCCCCTTCTGGGTTTCATTAATACACTAAGAAAAGTCATAAATGGCTTGGCCTCCTTTTGCCAGAATCTGTCCTCAACCTCTTCACAGGATTTGCCCACCCAACATTTCCAGTTCCAGCTGTACTGCCGCCACTGCCACCATTGCTTGTCGGTTGAGATTGGTTGGCCCACTCCCTATTTATTCTCGTGTTGTCCTTGGTGACTGAACCAGGAGTAGGGCTCATAACATTTCGACCCATGCTAGGAGGAGAAACAGGGCCACTTGATCCAGTCCTCGACTTCACTACTGACTTGTCCCTGTCTTTCCTCTTCTTTTTGCAGATAACCAACTCACCCGGATGCAAAGGGGAACCATCTTGATACTGTTCCCGGCTACTGCCACTCGCATGCCTTGTTTCCTTTGGCAACTGGACTTTGACCCTAGGGTTGGTGTCTTCACCTGTAGGGATCAATTTTTGCTTGTGAGGGGTAGCATTATCTGATTCCTCATTCACCAATCTGTTGTGTCTCTTGTTTTGGCCAAGAACTGATGGTCTTGGAGATGGAGCAGAACCAGAACCAGCGGCAAAGCTAGAAAAGGAAAGTGCAGTTCTAACTTCACGGAAATCTGTGTCTGGAAATGCAATCTTCAAGATGTCAAAAAAAAGATCGTGCACTTTCCTTGCTTCAGATCGGACCTGCATATCATGTAAATGTACCTTGAGATTTTGACCAGTAACAGAATTTCTGCAAATTCCTGGGATAATAGAATTTCTTTAAAAATGTATATGCAATGTTTAATAGAAAAGGACATCAATAGGCTAAAAAACTGAATTGAGCACCTAGGAACAACCTCTCAAGCAGTTTTCATCAACAAATATATTAATTTCAATAAGGTGATCAAAGAATGAACAAGTCAAAAAGGGGAATTATACCTCATGTGAAAAACCGTAGAATTGCATAGCACCTTTTAACATAAATTGCACATCAAAAACAAGCTCCATTACTCCATTGTACTCCAATCTGTCAACGCGGATTTCAATCTTCCGCAAATCCAAAAGATTATTACCAGAACCACCCATATAACTAGAATTTTCAATCCTCTTCCACAAATCAGTTAGGAGGGGTACAATTTGTTGGCCTTCCTTATCTATTCTCCTTTGAAGCTTGCTAACTACATTCTTACACTGCAGAAACAAAACGTACACGTAAATAGACGAATAAAAACATAGCAGACTAATCACTCGTCATTTTGCAACTAAATTTATCACTCCATTTATTTCTCTCATGTTTACCTACGTAGTTCAACAAACAAGGCAGTTTAAAAAGTTATATTTTGAATTATAGGATATTGACATTCAAAACCAAGATAAATTAATCATAAGTTGTTAAATGCATTTAAATGTTATGACATTCCTATTTGATCCTCAACAAACTAAGCCCAAAGATTTTGGCGATTTTACCCTGCTCTAATCAGCATGTCAAAAATTAGAAAAGGACATCATGTACTAAGTATACTAATTAGCAAATTCCGGCCCTTGTTTCAGTTTGCATCAGCAAAAATCAAGCAGATTTTATAGTAAAATCATAAAATACAGTCATGAAGAACAACGATTACCCTTCTTTGGATGACATCTGACATCTTAGAACCCAACGCTGAATTACCACTTGCATTTGTAACTTTGGCATCCCAACTCTCTCTAGTAGTGTGGTCAGCGGCATCTTCAGCAGCAGCTGATTGTACACTCAATCTACCAGATTTAGGTGATGCATGCAATTTCGATGCATTACCTATTCTCCTTGAAGGTAAGTTTCTTTTGCCTTTCAATGAATCAACCTGATCCTGCCGAGAAGCACTGGGCTCTCCAAATGTTTTCATTTCAGAATCAGTCCTCAACTGCGCTTGATACTTATGGTCACCTTGGAATGGCAACAAATCTCCACGTTGTGCCTCATTGCCAGGCTTCTCCTCTAGCCTCTCCAAGGTATGACGGGGTCGCAGCCTAATACTGCGTTTTCGTTTTATCTTAGGTTGCAGAACTTGTTCATCTTCACCTTCATCACGATCATGGATCCAACTTCCAGATTGCTGGTGATCAATGTGAGAATCTCCAGACACTGCAATTTCTCCTTCCTCCAGTTCATCTGGCTGGAAACAAAATAACAGAAATTTGTGAAAAGATGGCAAAACCAAATCAATCTGAATAGCATAGCACTAGTACAGGAAAAGAACATACCATTTTCTTAGAAATAGAACCTGGTCTAGCATCTAAGGCAGACAGAGACCCAAATTTCTGTGAAGAAACAGGTGATACTGTTCTTGCAGCTCTCCGGCTATCAGAGGAAGATCCAGAGGAACCCCCTTCTTCTACTACATGATTATTCCTAGTACTTTCTGTACCCCGGGTATAGTCATACCGACGACTGGATGCAGCAGCATCATCTTCTGATTGATCCTTATGGATGGGAGGCGCCCCACCAGCACCACTAGATTCGTCATCTTCAAATTCTTGAATTTCGCCCTCCTCTTCAGGTACAGAATATCCATTTCTCTCATCTGAGCTTGGCTCGGAGTAATCGCCATTGTCATCATCAATTTCCTTGTAATTAGGAGATTTTTTTCCCTTGGGTCTTCCCCTTTTTCTTTCGGTTTCCCCTTCATTAGATTCCACACCCATACTGCTGGCAAACAAGATGTTCTTTGATGGCTTCTTTGATAAATTAGCAATTGCAGCATTCACATCTTTTGTACTGGCTCGAAGCCACTTAGGTACCTGATCATAGCTAGTCATCTCCTCGGTCCAGTCCAGCTCTTCATCCATTTGATCAAATATCTCTACTTCTTCTTCACTCCTTGCTATCATACGATTTACTTCTTCCAGTGATGGAACATCATGTACAGTTTCTTGATACCGCTCTTCATCATGTAATAATGTCTCCAAAGTCATGCGCCTCTCTTCATGTGTTGTTCTTTGGTCAAAACGTCCAGCATTGATAACCTCATCAGCCATGTCGATCTTATATTGTTGAATATTATTCCTTATGAGGCTTTCAATAGATCCCATGTACCGATCCTTACCGGCAAGGTCATCTTCTAGATCAATTGAAGTACCTCCACTTCTTAATTCATCCTCTTTCTGATGACTGGAAATTTTGCCAACAACTGCTTCCATATAGATGACTTTAACTTCTCTTGTCTGTCCAATTCTGTGAGCCCTAGCCACTGCCTGCTCTTCATTTTTAGGGTTTGGATCAGGATCATAAATGATAACTGTGTCAGCAGACTGAAGATTAAGACCCCTTCCAGCTGCTCTAATGCTAAGCAAGAAGAGAAAGCAGTCTGAATCAATGCTATTAAAGTCCACAATAGCCGATTCACGGTCTTCCAGGCTAGTTGTTCCATCAATCCTTCTGTATATCAGTCGCCTCCATTGCAAATATTCCTCCAATATATCAAGGAGTTTTGTCATCGTACTAAACAGCAGTACTCGATGCCCTGTCCTCTGAAGTTTTATAAGGATCCTATCCAAAATCCATAATTTTCCACAAGATCTGACAAGGAAGTCTTTGGAGAAGTCATTAAAATAAGGGTAATTAAGTAAAGGATGATTACAAGCTTTCCGAAGTTCCATACATCTGTTATTTAATGTCTTGTACACCTTGGGCTGATAAATTGGCTTATTTTGAGCCCTGCGTTTCTCATCTTCAGGATCCAGTCGAAGAGTACCAGTGGATTTTATCCAATCATAAATGGCACTCTGGATTGCAGACATTCTACATCTCAAAACAATGGAAACCTGCAGTCCAGCGCAGATATCAGAATAAAACAGACTGAAAAACATAAAGAACCGTAGCAGAAGTACTTAACAAATCTATACCTTAGGTGGAAGAGAACCTTCCACATCTTCAACACGACGCCTGAGCATAAAAGGCTCCAAAATTTGATGAAGACGGTGAATGATGATGACCTTCTTTTCAGTTTCAAGCCAGTCATCATCTGCATCATGACCAGAAACTTCTTTTTGAAATGGTTTTGAGAACCAATCATGAAAAGCTTTCCGATTATCAAAAACCTCAGGTAAAAGTAGATTCAGAAGGGACCAAAGCTCCTTTAAATCATTCTGCAAAAATATTTGACCCAGTTTAAAACAAATTTTCAATTCTAAGTCAAGATCATGATTCCACATTCAGCATCTTAGAAAACTTATGCCGCTTTATTCTGTTGATAATATATTGTAGCCTTACTATGGCCCTTCAATCAACAAAGATATATCTTCTCATAGATATGTATAACTAGATGTCACAGATGATTAGACATGCATGCGATGACAGACTTTTCATTAATGAAAAAAAAATAACTCTCATGCACTTCAGATATTCTTCCTCGAGCATACTTTACCGCATACTCTTCAAAATTTTAAAAGCAACAAAGACATGCCGTGAATAGCATTTTGAGCACGTTTTATAGAGCCCAACGGATCAAATATATACCAAACAATTTTCATTTGTTAATTTAAAACTGTTTTGAACAAGTAAAGCTTTCCAAAGACCTGCAACGGTGTCCCTGTAAGAAGCAAACGCCTCTGGCAGCGATATCTATCAAGATCACGGGCTAAAACTGATTCTCTGTCCTTCATTCTCTGGGCTTCATCAATTATGATATACTTCCAATCCAGTTTAGAAAGTTTTGACCGATCGTACATGATGAACTCATAAGTTGTCACAAGAACATTAAATTTCATGGCACAAACCTCCTACAAAACAACAGAAAAAGAAAATCCATGAATTCATAAGAACGTCAAAAGATCAAGAGAAGAAGCAAGCATGTTTTCCTTACTTGAGAAAATAATTTTGACCGTTGATCTTTTCCACCAACATAAAAAATGCATGATACAGATGGCAGCCAAGTATGAAGCTCACTCTGCATCATCAACTTAATAAGATGTAATAGATAACTGCAGTAATAATAACAACAGTAAACCCTCAACATGAAACTAAATTAACACACCTTCCAGTTAACCAAAACAGCATTAGGAACAATTATAAGATGTGGGCCATAGTTTCCTTTGAACTCCATCAGATAAGCAATCAACGCCATCACCTGTCGAGGAAAAAAGGCATTTAAGAACTGCACAAAGCGTATGAAAAAGAAATATCATGCGTATCTGTTCAATGAATCATGCTAATAAAATGACCAACCTCAATAGTTCATAAAAGCAAAAATGTAAATTGTGGATCTACTTTTTTTTTTTTTCAAGTGCATCAGTTTTAGAACCTCAATGTAAAAGAAACTCACTTGTACAGTCTTTCCAAGACCCATCTCATCTGCCAGGATTCCATTTAATTTGTTATTATACAAAGAAAGCATCCACTGCAATCCTACCTGAAGAAGATACACAATAGTAAGAAGAATGAAATAAGCTTAAAGTAGTTATTTGCAGCGAATAATAATGGTAAAGAAAATATACTCAAATATTAGCAACCCACAAGTTGATAATCTCGTAAAGTTCCAGCTCTTAACATTGAGGGCTGCCTTATGACCCTCTCATTCACAGCATGAGCAAGATGGTAATACCTGGTGACAACAATAATAAAAGCAAAAGTTAAACCTATCATATAGAACATAAATTCACCAGGAATACCGCAGAGTAGTTGCATATCCATAATACATCGTACATATACACATTATAGACAGCAGAAAACTTTCATCTGATTGAAAACTTCAGGAGTAAATGAACCATTCCTCAATTATCTTGCAAATGGACAAACATATGGAACGTGTTCCCAAATAAAAACTCACTTGCTAACTGATGAACCATCCCGAGGGGCATTCATTTCCATAAACCTGTTTCTTATCATTACTTCCTCTCCAGCACAAGCTGCTGCTGCCCTTACTTCTTCTTCCGACAGACCCTTTATCAACAAAAAGAAGATTTAATGCATCAGTAAATCTGAAACAATTCATTATAAGGAGATCAAAAATAGAATTTTCAGTTCAAAAGAGGAATTAGCTCTAGAGTAAACAGCTAGCTGACATGCATTGTTTTTAACAAAGTAGTAAGGGAGATGAAGAAACATGCCTGCAACCGTGCAGCTGCTGCTGCAGCATTTGCTGCCTCCTCTACTTCCTGTTGATTCTTGGCTGAAGTTATTTTATTTCCAAGTTTGTTAAGATATTCTTCTGTCTGCGTCAAGAATGACGATAGAACAGTATATCTCTCAGCAGCATCACCTTCAATGCTAGTCTGCTGCTCTAGCAACATTTCCCTATATCTTTCTACGTCATTATTCTTTAAAGCCTCCATCCTTTTATTCCTATCATCATCCTTTCTCTTAGAGAACTCTCTCAGCATCCTCTCATGGTATTTGGCAACGCCTCTATTACGGGCGGTTCGTGCATCACGGATTGCCCAATGAGCCTCAAGAAGTTTCTTGCGCCATTGGAAGATGGACTTTAGTTGTTTATCTCTCATAGCCTTTTGAGATGCTTGCACTTGTCTTGCTTGTTCCATTCGTTGACGCTCACATAACCTAACAAACTTCCGATATGGCCTGTCAGGCATTGCCATTATCTCCTGCTGCTGTTGATCTACTTCATCCCTCAAGCGTGCCTGAAGATCTAGAAGTTTAAGTTTTTTTTCCTCAATTTGTAACCGTAATACAAGATCTGGTCTAATCCTTTTCCTCTCTAAATTTACTGCCAGCAAGCCATTAATTTTCTTCAGGTTTTCTGATCTTTTCTTGCTAAGAACTTCCATGCCCTCCTCAAAAAGAATATCTTTGACATCATATGCCAAAGTTAGATTATTATTAGTGTTAACCATCCCTGACCCAACGGAATCATGCTTTCTAGTAAAAAATGGAAAATCAAACAACGGGCCATGATACTTCCTGGCAGAGCCAACATCTTTTGGTTGGGTTGTAGTGGTTGCTTGCACAGGTTTCTTAGCTTGCATTGCATCAGTCACAGGAAACTGTGGTGCCACTGCTTTCCCCCTTTCTGCTGCAGGATCACTTCTAACAGGAGTTTTCTGAAGACTTCGTTCTGCCTCCTGGTCAGACTTCACAGGGAAAATGACAGATTGCTGCTCTTCTTTTCCAATGGCCGTTAAGGTTGCAGGTTCCTTTATCATAGCTGCTGCACCTTGCGTGTGACTTACTGGGATAGCTGCTTTCTCATCTGCTGCAAAAGCCTCTTCTTTTGCAACATTAGGTGCATTAGCAGATGGCGTTGGCAGAGAGTTCTTCTCACTGGATTCCACATGCTTTCCTTGGTCCTCAGCAATTTTTCCACTAGATCTATCCCTATTACTTACTCCTGCTGGAAGTTGCTGCTGCAACTCAAGTGGTGGTGGAGCAATAGCTTGAAGAAGCTCTTGGGGAAGCGTACCTTCTCCTTTCTGCCAAGTGATAAAGAAGGCATTAATATCTCCATCCATTCAGAACACCTGAACTTAAAGTAAAACTACTTATGAAATGAGAAAAACATATCCGATTGTAAGAAAAAGAGAGCAGTAAACAAAAAGGGCCAGCTTTAGACCTTCAATCGTCTAAATGCTAGTATTTGAGCTTTAAGAACATGTAACTGCTGTTTCGTGAACCCAGTCCGCTGCTGTGAAATTTGGACAGCAGTACCTCCATGTGATGGGAAGTGGTTGTTTGATCCTCCATCATTGAAAGGACCTGCTGACTGAGGGGAGGATCGAGTTACTTGCTTGGGATGCTGCATTTGTGAAGTTTCAGGACTACTTAAAGGAATTTTTGCAGGCAAAGGCTGGTCAGCAACTTGGCTCACGTTTGCAGAAGACTGAGGGGGATGCATAGGAGGTACCACACTTCCAGGCACAGCCCCAGTTCTGGCAAGCACTTGGCTCTCTCTATTGTGAAAAGCAGGGTGTTGCCCTGCAGGGTTGTTCGTGTTGTTGACCATCCCTGCATTGGAATTTGGACCAAAAGCCCCAAGTGAAACATTCTGCCTCACTTTAGGAGGACCAGACTGTCCAGATGCATCACTCGAGGAATTGGCATGTGGAGAATTCTCACTCGCAACAGGCGGAGAAGCAACCTGATGCCTTGGCATGGGTGGAGCAGATGATGCCTGTGGACCAGCATTACTTTCATTGGCCTTTTGCTGAGCAGCCATCCTTGACTGCATTAGCGGAATAAGCTGTGCCATCAAGTTTGCATTTGCAGGTAGTGATAGATCAATATTGCGCTCAAGTGCCCATGCATGCATTGCTTGTAACTGCGCAGCCATTGCAAGCTGGTTGTTTGCCAGATTTTGGACACTTTGTGGAGCCTGTGGTGCCTGCATGGGCCTTATGACATTGCTCGGCATTAATTGTCCAATAACAGGGGGTTGGGTCGGAGGCTTTTGCTCACTCCTCTGCTCAGATGCTAGTTGTGGAGCTTGCTCCACCATCTTTTCATTGCGCGAAAAGTTCTCAGATGTGTTTTTGGAGGATGATGCCTGGGCGTGATTAGCTGCTTGCATGGGCATGGGAATGGACATGGACATGAGTTCCTGCATTTTCAAATTCCCCATTCGCATGTCCTGATCCTTGCTTGAGGCAGGACCCAAAACACCCATTTTAGCAGCTGTTTGTGACTGCATTGCCAAAGCATTCTTTTGTTGCTGGTAAGCCAACTGAAGATAAGCCTGCTGGACTGGATTCAGAACTTGTTGCTCAACAGATTGATTCCTATTCTGTCCATCCTGGGAGGAACCATGCTGCTGACCCAAATCAATGAATTTCCTAGACTGTTGAGGCATTTGCATTGGGCCAGAAGAGGAAGCAAAATTGCTTCCTCCAATAACACCTTGAAGAGCAGCAGCTTGATAGACTAGGAGAGCTTCATTTCCTTCAGGTTTTCTAAGTAATTGGTGTTGCAATGCCTGCATGGACAGCATAAATTACTTAAGATAACAGAAGTCCAAAACCCATGATTTATTATTATCATCATGCTGTTCAGTCCCCAATAATGAGCATATGCCGAATGAGTAGGGATAATAAATACATACTTGATAGTGACTCTTTGGAATAAAACCATACCTAGAAAAATCACCAACTCTACATGACTTGATTAGACTAAACAGCATTTATACCAACTTAACTCTGCAAGCGAAGAACAAAACAGAAAGCATCCTAATTCAATGCATATTGTTGCTAACAGATTTATTATTATACAAATAACATCTGAAAACTAGCTACTAAAGCAAAATGAGTGAAAAGGATAATCCTCCTATCCAAACATAGCAAGTAAAGCAGAAAAGAACAAAGAAAAATAGTTGGCAAGCAATTGAATTCAAAATTATTAAGTGGAGTCAAACACAAACAGCAGAAATGGAAAGAGTCAACAAAAACTAAAGATAAAATTCCTACGAACGCACTTATCAGCCACAAATGTTGGAGGAGAAACCACATAAAACAAAAATCAGAAATGATGAAATTAGTTCATATATAGTTGGCAACACCGAAAATCTTATGATTGATTAAAATTCAACCAATAATGCATTTGATCATTCGCATTAATTGCAAAATTCAACTGATCATCCATGCATTTTACACCTACTCAGCCACAAGACAAGCTTAATTTCAAAACACCAAATGGTGAAATCAACCAAATCATATTCAGAACCAAACCAAATTTCATAAACCCCTACCTGCCTAGACCCTAATTGCTGCTGCTGCTGCTGCTGCTGTACTGAGTCGAACCCTAACTGTGGTGTCGATACTGCAGATGAAGAAGAAGATGGCGATGCTGCTGATGAGGTGGACGCCGCCCTACCAGCCGGCCCCACACGGCTGGGTCCACCACCACCACCACCGCCACCGCCAGCAGATTGCATGCAAATTTATTACGAAAAATATATATTTATATACACCAATTTTTAAAAATTCCCCCGGGAAAAGGAAAATCAGAAAAAAGCTGAAAGAGAGTATATAAATGGGAACAAAAAGCCAAATCCCTCCAAAATTTTAACAAAACCCCACTTTTACCCTCCCGATCCCAACGTTCAAACAGCTGTAGTTTCTCTCTATCTAGGTTTCCCTTTTTTCAAAATTTTCTCTCACTTCAAAAAT
Source organism: Croton laevigatus (assembly GCA_949640765.1). Classification (NCBI taxonomy): domain Eukaryota; kingdom Viridiplantae; phylum Streptophyta; class Magnoliopsida; order Malpighiales; family Euphorbiaceae; genus Croton; species Croton laevigatus. The sequence goes on along the minus strand of CATIWJ010051675.1, from coordinate 14,838 downwards.
CAAGAACGTAAATTGCGGGTAATGGAGACAGATCTGATGAAGGCTGATCGGCGATTCAAGAAGTGACTCACTCTGTCTCTCTCTTTCTGAGCTGTTCCCTTCACGCGATTGGAAGGTGCAACGTTTTTCTTTTTTTTTTTTTTTTTGCCTTTTTTTTTTCCACAGTCAAACCCTAAGATTTGTTGGGTTTTTTTTTTTTTTTTCCCCCTGACAATAGTTTGGTAATGAAATAAGCGTTATGGCGTTTTATGCAGACTGGGTGGGGTCCATGTGCCTATGCTACGGTTAAGAAATCAGAGAGCATTGAAGTACGAATTTAACCTTGAAAATCTTCTTAATTACATTTATGTCCATGCTCCATGGAAAGTATCGGAAATATCTGATCTGCAAGCTTCTTCTACAAAAAGAAAAGAGGATCAAATAAAATATTATATATTAGAATATAAATTTTAGTAACAAATTAAATTTTCGTTTATATAGAAAAAATTATCCTAAAAAATTAAAAAAATAACTAATCAATCAATTTCTGATTTTCTAGGCATAAATTAAAGAAAATAAAAAAAAATACGATCCACTAATTTTGATCTTAACCACCGATTAAAAATTAAAATCAAGAAGAACTATAGCAATTCTCATATTTTTTGTTTTTAATCAGAACATTACAACATAAAATTTATACTGAAAGTATTAAAAACATTCTTGATAAGATGAATTAAACTACAAATCGTAACACATCGATAAAAAGGGGAGAAAAAAAAAAAGGTAAAACCAACAAGTTTTTAATAATTGTTGATATCCAATGGTAATATAATTGTTTTATTAACTAATTAAAAATTAGGAATTAAAATTATGCACCCACTCCAATTTTGATATTGTGTGGGGTGTAAAAGAAGTTTTTGTACTGGGGAAAAAGGGACATAGTTGTCCCGTTATTATTGAAAAGGAAATCATTTATATTATGTATTTAACTATTTAAATATTTATTCTAAAGAAACTATTTAAATATTATAGTTTTAAAATTTATCTTTGGAATATATATAAATTTTTAGTATTACTCGTTGGTCCAATTGGTAAGCAACTTGGATTCGCTTATACAGTTAATCGAAGGATGGAGTTAAAAAAATTTTTTTTTTTTAAAATTCATATTTTGAAATTTATTTATAATTTAAATAAATAATATATATGTCAAAATAATGAAAAAAAAAAAACTTAAACATGACAAACCCTTATTCTTTCACATCTCCCAAAAAACCATACTTTGTGAGTCATCAAAAGCACGATTTGCGTATATCGCGAATAAAATTTGCGACCACTCATTCATAGATCGGAATTAGGATGCAAGATCCCTAATCTACCTTCTCCCTACCCCCAACTAATGCTAACTTTCAAAGAATTAAACTTTTAGTGTCCATATATATATATATATATATATATAAATATATAAAATTAGTATTCTTACCTTTTTGCTCATAAAACTAGGTTTATTGTTTCGGCTCTTCGTGAAAATAATAGATTCGTAAATCGGAAGGGAAATCGAATCTATCTTTTCTATTTTTGAATTTCAAATATCTCGAAGCAAGCTATTCTTCAAACGGTTCAATCTTACATAGAAAGTATCGTCGAAACTAGATCTGGCTAGACTGATTTACTAATGATTAAGACTTGTATTGAAATGATGGAAAAGGATTTTTGGAATTGAGGTTGTCTTTTCTTTCTTGGTTTTCAGATCTAGCAGTGATGGGTTTTTCATGTCTTTTTTTTTTTTTTTCACACATGGTATATCGAGGGTTTTAAATAAAATTGAAAGGATATATTTGGAGTTTTATATTTGAATGCATGATTTGCAAAATTAGATTAGTTATTTGAAAAGTTGTTTGGAATATTGTAGAAAATAGCACAATATGAAGTTTAGTTTTAACCAAATAGCGCATATGTTTTTAATTTAAGAAAACAACGCTTTTTTTTTACTTTTACAAATATAACTTTAATTTAAATTAATATTATTATTTTTTAAAAAATTATTATTATTATTAAAAAATCGTAAAGAAATATATTGTCGTCTTCAATGTCCACTGTCAAACCATGGATGATAATGCAGTGGCCAACTCAACTCCGACCAACATACAACCATCTTTGTTCAAAATCGACAGTGGAATTTTCTTCCATCATCTCATCCTTCAGTGTTTGAGACAGTTTTCATGAAGTTTGATCTGAAAAACAAATTAAAATTATAACTCAAGTCATTCCTTCATCCAAACAGATGTGAAGAATCACCTTGGGTTTGTTTGAAAACAGGGTTATGGATTATCTATACTTTTTTCTAAATCGCAAACATATGTGTTTTCTTTTAAATAAGGATTTCTATTAGTACCAACAAAGATGTTTAAACATCACATCTAATATTACAATACGCCACTCCATTGTTTTTGAATCCCTTACCACTGAACTACAGTGTTGTCCACTTCTAATTGTTTTTGTTTATAGTAGGAGTGGGTGAATGGCATTTAACAAAGAGGAAAATGTTAATTGCAGTTTTATTTGTAATTTTGGAAGATTCTCCCAGATATGCTTTTGCGAAGTTGCATGTGAAATGGTGTCATGAGTGCGTTGTAATGTAAAACCAGGTCCACCATTTTGTTTGCTTTTCAAATGCGTATAAGAAAGGAGACTAATTGCTCAACGTAACCAGCTGAATGAAGCTAACAATATTTTCACGTCACAAAATTTTCAAAGAGCGTGGATTTATACACGACTCCGAAATTTTTAATGTTTTCTTACTTAAGAGTAGAGAACAACACATTTTTTTTCAAATACGGAAAATAGTGAAAAAAAAAAAAAATTTGACAAAAATTATAGCATAAATTAATCTAGGAAAAAAAAACTATAATACCTCTATGCATACTCACTAAATAAAAAAAAAAATTAAACAGATTTTTCCATTAAAAGAATAAAAAAATACAAAATCATCAAAATATAAGGAAATATAATTTTGTTTACCAAATATACAAAATCACAAGAAATAAGAGAATATAAATTTATATTTATGAGTTTATTAAAAATATAAAAGAATATAAATTTAGGTATAAATCTCTTATATTCGAGTGATTTTGTGTACTTGATTTATTTTTAATTTTTTATATATATTATTTTTTATTTTTTTTAAAATAAATAATAATATTAATTTAACTACAAACATATTTGTAAAAGAAAAAAAAATATTTACTTAAATAAAATAAAAAATGCCATTTAATTGAAATAAAATTTATTTTGCACTATTCACTGTAATTTTCCTTTTCATATTTATTATTTTTTGATCACCCAATTGTCCGTGTTCAAATGTAATATGAAAATAAGTGAATTTTAGTTTTGAAAAAATGTAATTCTAAATTTTGATTTATAATAACTACAAATTTATAATGATACAATCAATTTTTTGGAACCACGATCTACCACATTTGATATCAAGATTTAGCACAGACAATTAAACTATTAATTTAAAAAGAAAAAAAATGAAAATCCATGAAGAAAATCTATTTTTAAAATGAAATCGGAATCCTTTATAAGTATCAATTAAGAATTTTGAAAATTACTATTATATTTACTTACATAAATTGTTAATATAATAATAAATAATAAATTCGAATAAAATTTTTTTCATAAAAGATATTTACTTAAATAACAAATTCACAACCTTAAAAAAAAAAAATCAACACACATTTTGTTATATATTTGGCGTAAGTTTTCTTGTAATTATAAAGCTAAATTGTTCAAAGTTCACTATGGGATGGATAGGACGAAAATCAGAAAAATTTTATTTTAAAATATTTGGTATAATATTTTATAAAAAAATTACAATTTTATCCTTATATTTTTAAAATAATTTTTTTCCCTGTAATTTATACAACTTTATACTATTTTGTTATTTATTATCGAAAACAGTGACAAAATTAATCTTTTTTTGTCTTATTACAAATATGATATTAATTTTGACGGAAACATGAATATTATAATTTTTACTGTTTATAATTATTTAAATAGTATTTTATAAATAATTTAAAACCGTAACTTTTAAAGACTGTAAGGTAAAATTAGGTTTTTTTTTTCATAATATAATTGCTCAACTTTACCGATTTAAAGGAAAGAAATGAGCACATACAAATGGGACAAGAATCACAAATTGGAAAGCTACTTCATTAATAGCTTGCCTACTAAATTATAAAATATTCATTAGCCACTTCAAAGCGAGCCTTCTAAATTATGAAATATTCCTTAGCCAGTGAGAACTGCATTATAATCAGATTGTACATGAAAATAATTAAATTAAAATTTAAAAATACAATCCGACCTGCCGGATTCGAACCAGCGACCTAAGGATGACAGCAAATTCTCAACTACAGTCCTCCGCTCTACCAACTGAGCTAAGGTCGGAAGTTGAGTTGCGTTTCTGACTAAATATACTTATACATCAAAATTGCAGATCATATGTAATACACAGAACAATAAGGCAATAAATGATGCTTCAAAGTATTTTTTTTTTTGGATGGTTGATCAATTTTCTGATTAATATTACAAGAACAGCTTATATGCTTTTCTTTTGCATTTTTTTTCAGAGTAGTTAACATAATTCTATGCTGCACATTAATAGGGAAATAATTTTAGAGACATTAGCAGTTTTCTGCATCCGTTAGCAAAGAATTTAGCACACTAAACTGAAATCGTTTGGAATTGAAAATAGAATCAAGCCAGGATATTGCCAATGCTTGTTCGGTAGTCACTATCACAAACAATGCTTCATATACATAACTTTCGGAATTGAAAATAGAATCAAGCCAGGATATTGCCAATACTTGTTTGGTAGTCACTATCACAAACAATGCTTCATATACATAACTTTCACTCCCCAGGTTAAGTTCACAAATGAACTTGCAAATGTCAAGAAATTAGCATTTCTTTGGCAATTTGTTTCTAAAATTTTAGTAAACTGAAGTTGTTTTGAATGATTCCAGCATTTTTCCATAGTTCTCGGAACAATGAATGATCATTAGTAACGTTCGTTGGAGCTCAAATGAATTCGAAGGAAGGATCAAAGAAAATATAGGAAGCTATTAAGTTACAATTGTGATAAGCTTTAGCCATAAAATCAGAAATATGCATATCAATTATCAATTAATCTAAGAACAGAGCAAACTTGTTTAATCCAGTAACTGAGTTAGACCCAGAGGCAATTCCCATGAGAACTTGAGAATTGTCTATTCTTCTGCATTAAAGAATTGAGGGTAACAACTAACAATGAACCCAGAACAAAGATCAATGGACATACTAGAATGAAATGAAGGAATGGAAGGGCTAATTCTGAGTTTTTAACAGTTAAAACACTAAATTTTGTACAGGCAAATAGTTCCTTGTAAACTACAATTCTTCTTTCACCTGTCTATCAGCCTTAGCATTTGCCTGTTCCTTCTGATCTTGAAGCTTCTTAATAACTTCTTCCACAGGAGGATCTCCAGGCCGACGGAAGACTTGATCCCCAACCTTGATCTCATAAGCCTCAGGTTGATTTAATATGAACTCCTTCAACTGGGTTAATAAGAAAAGAAATGGTAAATAATTAGGATATGCTAAATCAATGTATTATCAAATGTTCAATAATCAAACGGTGAAATAGCTGATCAAATCAAACCAAAGACACTTTATCATTCGAGATCAAGTAAGATTAAATGAACTAAAGGTGGATAAAACCAGACTTTCTCTCTTTCCTCTTCCTCTCTGGAATTGGTCACCAGCAGCAGTACTCTCTTTTGCTTTCTTTGTTCTTCTTCTTTTAATAATGGTGATATTTCCATTTTTTTGCTTGTTTGGATTTCTAGTTGGGGTTTATCCCACTTTTGTCAAATGATTCATACATATTTGCGATTTGGGGGTATAATCTTTTATCTTCTCATCCTTTCTCTAAAGGATTTAATGTAATTGGTGGGTGTCTTCAAGAAAAATTTCATTTCTTCGCTCTCTAATGGTTTCAACAATTTTTAGGAAGCACGCCCAAATGTGATTTCAAGGTTCAAGCTCTTATTCCGGCCAAGATAGAGATGAAGAGCACTGCAGAAGTTAATTTTATGATATTTGTAGCCTTGTTTAGATTTAGGAGCTATTTATTGTTAACCTTGTATGAATTTTTCAAGCTTTTCATTGCACCCCTTTACAGATTTGATGAATGAAATGGAAATATCTTCGGTGAAAAGTAAGATTGATTAAATGAACAGAATTAGCACCTCCGTTGTGTGCCGGCCTTTTTCCATGTTGAACATGATTGTACTAGCATCAACACCTGTAAATCTCACTCCAAGTGCACCAGTTCTTAGATATTTTGTCCATTTCATAGCAATCTCAGCTACCATATCCTGAAATTCAGTCAAATTCATCTTCTTTCACAAAAAAATATATAGTATATAAACAAATTTACAGTACCTAAGTGGCATAATTCAATTCAAAAACAAGTCATTTCCTTCAATTTAACACTAATTCACCAAAAATTCCCAAAATCCAATAAATGTCTCTACAGATTCAAATTTATCTACCCATACCCAAAATAAACAAAAACTAAAATGATCATCAAAGAACTATCAAATTTACCGGAGTACGACGAACACCCAATCGAAGCTTAACGAATCCAAAAACCGGCCCATATTGCTGCTTCATCATAAATTCCTGGATCTGCCATTCATCCATTTTGTCTAAATCGGAAGGTAGTGGATCAGAATCATCCGAAGGAGGAGTTGAAGGTTGGCCCCATTGCTTCCATTCCTCGTCTTCCTCATCGTCAATTATGTCGTCGAGATCGTCCGAAATGTGTACTTTTCGTTTGCCACACTCGGCGAATCGGAAAAGTAGGCCATTCTGGAAAAAGATCAAGAACAGAAGTAGGAGAGTCCTGTTTGTAGGTTTGTTCATGATTTATGTGTGAGATTCGGCAAAAGAACGCCGCAATTTTGTTTGGATTTTGTATATATATAGTTTTTGTTTTCCATATATTTAACATTTTGGGCATAAAAAATGAATTATGGCAAAAAGAAAATTACATTTGGGCTTGGACTTGTCTCAGAAATATAAAAAATGCAAAATGAAGATCCGACCTGCCGGATTCGAACCAGCGACCTAAGGATGACAGTTGAACCACTACAGTCCTCCGCTCTACCAACTGAGCTAAGGTCGGCTATGCACATCTGCTCCTTTTCAATTTATATATAGTAAATTTTATTCGCAGATAACAAAAAGAACTGGAGGAAGGATGTTAATTCATTGCAGTAATGTTTATGTGTGTGTGTGTGTGTGTGTATGTTAGTATGTGTTGCTTCGGCAGATTCGAGGCCCGACGGCTGAAGATATTATTTGTTACAACTTCATTGACTTGACTTAGTGCATTTATAGCATGATGGCTCTAGTGAAAGTAAGTTTTTTACTTAGACGTAATTGCACTTTTTGTTACAGATGTTTTTGTTTCAATGAATTATGGCATCCAGACACCAAATTATGAACACCTATTAATCAGAATTCAAGTCAGCCACAATACCCCCCTTGAAAGATAGTTATTCTAGCAGAAAAAGGCACAATTGGAACCTATGACCTTGCTTAAAGGGGCAACAAGTCATTTCCCCTTGATCACACCTCCGATGGTTAAACTTGTTAATTATATCGAAACAAAAGAAGATACTTATTGAGAGGGCAACTAGGCAAGTGAGAAAAAAAATCTTGCACGGCTTCTATTAATTCATTCAGTTACAGCCCATGATTATGATACATGTAATTTTCATTCTAACAAGTACACATAAAATTGGAAAACTGTTACAATTTAGCATTTTATTTAGCAATTCATTTTAAACAAAACTTAGTCAACTGAAACTGGCTGCATGTTTTCAGCTTCTTTCCTCAGTTCTTGGAATAAGACAGATGATAAGTACCGTTCCCCGAAACTTGGATGAATAGTCTGAAATTCAAAATAGCTAATTAATTTATCATGGACTGCAAATTTTGGAGTAGGTAAGATTTAATTTTCACAAGTTTTAGTCATCAAATAAAAAATAAGTCGTGTAATTAAAATTCTACAGAGGAAACTTGTCCAAAAGCATGCTACCTACTTTCATTTTTTTTTCCTTATATAATGATTCCTGTAATTTGAAGAAAAGAAGCAACAAGCAAGTAGGTTGGCAGCCAGCGTAAAAATTTGCCAAACTTGGATCCTCTTGGAGGATCCATACAGCCGATCCCAACTTGTTTGGGACTAGAGCTGTCTAAAGAAGAAGAAGAAGAAGAAGCAACAAGCAACATGTTTTTAACATTTTTCAACTATCAGGGGGACCCATCATCTTCATCAAAGCATTTTGAATAATTTGATCCCAGTTTAGAGATAAAGATGAGTAATTGGTTCTTACCACAATGAGTTTGCCTTTGTTTTCTGGCATTCTGGCAAGTCTAAGTGCAGCAACTGTGTTTGCTCCAGAAGAAATTCCCACCTGCATATCCATAAGCAAGTTTAAAACAAAGCTCAACAGAAGCATATCAAATTGGTCTTATAACTTATAAGCTAACTTAACAATTACAGAAAACAGAACCCAAACTAGAGACTAATATATGTATATTCTGACAATATCAGAAGTTGGAAATAAAGTTATATTTCAAGTCTATTACCATAAGCCCCTCCTCCAATGCCAATTTTCTAGCCATATTTACAGCATCTTCGCTACTAACCTGCAAATTTAGCATCGTGTTTTAATTTTGGATATAAATTTTAAATATTGAAAAATGTCTTTCATTATATTCCTTTCTCCACAACAATACTCACCTCCAGAACTTTTTCCATTATATCCATGTCCAATATGTCTGGTTTGAATCCAACCCCATTTCCGGTAATATGATGAGGACCTGTTTACACATAAAACAGCAGTAGAGCAACTTCTTGAGCCTGGGGAAAAGCTAATAACATACTAAATGCTCTTTTTGATCCATAAAAATATTGAAGAATCCTAACCTGGTTTACCACCATTAAGCACATTGCTTTCAGAAGGCTCCACTCCATATATCTAATATGAGAAAACCAGTTTTAAAAACATTTTTGAAGACCAAAAAAACCAAATTACCTTAAACAAATTCAAATTACATACCTTTACATTAGGGTTTTGAGATTTAAGGTACTGCCCGACACCGGAGACTGTTCCTCCACTTCCAATTCCCATTACAAAGATGTCAACTTTTCCAAGTGTATCCTCCCATATTTCAGGACCAGTAGTTTCAAAATGGATCTGTATGTTTCCATTTTGAGATCAGAATTTGATTGATTCTCAATATTTATTTACTAATTAGGTTGTTTAACAATCTAATTTAAAATTTAGTACCTTAGTATTTGCAGGATTTGCAAATTGTTGTAGCATGAAAGCATTTGGTGTAGATTCCAAAAGTTCATATGCTTTTTTAACTGTTCCTCCCATTCCTTTGGTGGGATCAGTAAGAATTAGCTCAGCTCCAAAAGCTCTCATGGTTACTCTCCTCTCCAAGCTTGTGTAAGAGGGCATTGTTAAAACCATTTTATATCCTTTCATGGCGGCCATAAATGCCATACTAATACCCATATTACCAGATGTTGGCTCTATCAAGGTAGTCTAATAAATAAAAACAAAAATCGGGAGTTCAGAGAAAAATAAACTAAAATTTCAAAATACAGATTTGAATGATGTAGGAAAATCTAAAAATTGTTGTATAAACCTTTCCAGGAGTGATTAAATTCTTCTGCTCTGCATCATTGATCATTGAAAAAGCTGGTCTGTGAATATAATTAACAGAATTTTATCATCAAAATTGTTTAAAACAGGTTTAAAATTAAAGGGAAATTAATGAATAACCCAATAAATTATACCTGTCTTTGATACTAGCAGTTGGTTGCATCATCTCTTGCTTCACAGCAATATATGCTCCACATCCATCAGTCACTCTGTTGAGATATACAAGAGGTGTTCTTCCAATAAGCTGAAATAATCATAAAAAAAAAAGAAGGAAAATAAGATTGGGCATTATCCGGGTTCAAGGAAAAGATCCAACGAAAGTAAAGAATTTAAAAAAAGAATTGGGAATTAATCAAAAACAGAAACCCATAAAAAGAACAAAAATGTGAGTGAAATTCTTACTTGGGAAACTTCAGTTTTGATTTTAGTTCCAGGAAGGTGTTTAGGCAGATCTCTGACTCTTTGTGCAAAAGAAGAATCAATAGCTGCTTCGGCGGAGAAAAATCTCCTCGCTGCAAGCTCTTTGCATGTTGAAGAACATTGTTTCTTCAAAAAATTCCTAAAAGCAGCCATTAATGGTAGAGGTATACCCTGAACTATTACAGGCAACTGAAACTAAAATAGTGGAGCTTGTTGAAGATGGATGATGGGTAATGAATAATCAGAGTTAAGACATCTTTTATACCGTAACGCTATTGTCTGGAACTGAAAATGTAATTTTTTTTTTTTTGCCAAACTGAAAATGTAATATATTACGAAGTATGTGACCAAATTCATCAATCTAATCAAAATATTTAATGTTATAATAATCAGTCTGCGACAAAATTTAGTATGGAGTCAAATTAGGTTTTCATCCTGCCAGCCTCCTCTCCACTTAGTTACACGAAAATTTCATATTTAAAATTTTATAATTTCTAAAATGGATATTTTTTTAATCTTATTAATTTATTTTTTTTACATCTTATCTTATTAAAATTTGAAGGCTAGTATAATAGAGCTTCTAAATCAACTCATAAAAAATGTAGTTATAGTAAAAAAAATTTAAAAACACAATTACATTAACTAAAAACGCACAATATAAAACTTTTGAAAATAATAATTTTTTTTTTTTATGGCCAATGTCCCTATCGCCCCCGTCTTTGTCTCTGACATGATTAAAGCTATAAAAAAAATTATAATATATATTACATTATTTAAAAATGATTTGAAAATATTGATAATTTGGGGCAGATTTAAGTTATTTTAGAAATTTTATATATTTTTTAAATTATTATTTTTTAATTTAAATAAACTTGTTAATAATTAATACCTTTATTTTTTTCATTTCTTTACATTCACTATTTCACCAATACCAATACAAACCTATTTTTCACCAATACCAATAAAGAAATAATAATAAACAATTACTAATCTATTAAAAAACTTATTTTTTCACCAATACCAATAAAAAAATAATAATAAACAATTACAAAACTTACTATAAATAGAAACATAAACAACTCCAAAAAACACCCAAAAATGAAAATATAAACATCTCATGAAAACGGAGTTAGTATTAGACATTGTCTTCCTTATTTAGATCTTACTTAGATAGAGACATAAGCAAAATAGAAAAAAAAAAATCTCAAATACTATATTTTATTTAAATTATATAGCTGGTGTGGTTATAAAATAAATAGACTGTGTGAAATTGTGCTTCTATTTATAGACATAGAGGTTTTGTTAAACAGTCTTACCCGATTTTTAATGCATATTCTCTTTTCTTTTTCATTTATTTATTTTCTTTACGTATTCTAATTTTTTATATAAAATTATTATAGCAGTCCAAAGATCTAAACTCTAAATTAAAACGTTAACTTTAAAACTTACAATAATCTTGTAGTTTTTTTTTCCAACAATATTCTTCTCCTTACCTCAAAAATCTTCTTCTTCTTACCTCAAATTAATTCTATCATCTTACTAACTCATATTTTAACTGCAGATGTTTTTTATATACATTTCAAATTAAGGCGTAATACATATATATATATTTATTTATTTTTTTTTTTTCAATTATGATTTGATTCTTTTATTGACCTAAGAATATGAAGCATGAATAATTTATTATTCTGAATTTTCTTTTTAATTTTGTATTAAGCTTAAAAAATCTTTTTTTTTTTTTTCAAACTAGTTATTTTGGATTACAGTTTTATGCTTTAAAACAAAAACACTATCATGGTGTTTAACTCTTTCGTGCAATTCGTTGCCACTTGCATCTTGCTAATGCTATCATGTAATTTATTTTCGGCCGACTTGTTGCTTCATGTCATAGATTTTGTTTTTATTTCCATTTCATCATTTTAATTAAATAAAAAAAATAAAAAATATGATAGCTTTATTCTAACACGAAAGTATTAGAGAGCATTTTTATGCTTTGATTCTCTATTTATAAAATTTAATCCATCTTATATTTTATACCTTTTATTTATTATTTCACGTTAATCCATATTAGAATTAGAGATACTCTTAAAATTTTGGGTTTATCTCGCTTAATAATAATAATAATAAAATATCTTTTTAATAATATAAAGCTCAATGTCTAGTATAGTGTCACGAATAATTATTATGGTAAACTTTTCCTAATGTAAGTTCAACAACCACTATTTTTTATTATTATTTTGCTTAAGTGTTAGATCTTAGATGCAAATTTGAAATCCAATTGGTTTTGCTTAGACGTTAGAATTTTATTTTTTTTTTGGGAAAGAGCTTAAGTGTTAGATCTTAGATGCAAATTTCAAATCCAATTGGACTATATAATACTAAGTACAGACAAAAAAAGAGGCAAAAATCAGACAAGCATTTTTTAGGAAAGATAATTTGACCAATGTCTTCATCTTTCATACCATATGATACCTGCCCAGTACCGTATGGTCAAGAAACTTGGTGACTTACCAACAGAGAAACCAGCAATTGAAGTTTTGATGAACAGTGACCATAACTATAATGGCCCTAAGATAGCAAAATTCTTTGTCTGATAAGTTCTAACCCGCACAAAAAGTGTAACAATTTATGCACTATCTCGAAGAGATTTAGCGAAATAGACATGCCTGTAAAGATGCAGACTACATACTCATGGATAGAAAGACCCTATGATTATTTTCTAGAATTGGCTTTGGGCCTTTCCTACGCTGCCTAGGTGGACGGTGAAAAATGCCCTTTTTAGGAGGGTCAAGCCATTAGTGAGATACAACTTTTTTAAGAGTTAGAATTATAATCTTGTGTCAAAGTCTGTCTCATGTAGATAGCTTATATGAGTTTGGTTTAAATTAAAATTAGTTGGTTTGGTTTAAAATTGAGATAAATTTATTAAAGTTTGACGAAATGAGTTAGTTTTATTTTTTTTTATTACCTGATGTATTCAATTCGGGTAAAATATAATTTAAAAATTTAATTTCATAACCTTAAGAAAGTCAAATGGACTACACCGAAATCTGGTTGACTACTTTAATTTTGTTCGATCAATTATAGTTTAAAATTGGAGAAAACTATAACCAACATTTTATTGATTAAATCAAAATTATTTACTATTCAATAAACAAATGAAATTATTATGTGGAAATCTCATATCTCCCCCTTGGTTTTTTTACCTAGTTTTTCAATTTGTTTATGCTGTTTTATTTAATTTTGATAGTTCAATATATAAATGAAATTATTGTCCTTTTTTTAGAAATCTCATATCCTTATGTATAAATATTGATTTTCAATTGATGGAGCTTGACATTGTAGCTTGTTTCTCTATCAAATATATCTTTTGCGTGTTTGATTTGTCATCAGTTTTTAAAATAGCATAAATTTCTGAAACACTATTGAGAATCTTTATTTTGTTGTTATATGTGGTGAAGGAACAATTTTTTGCTCCAAATTATATTAATATCTTCAATTAAGAACTGAAAGATACCCACAACCAAGGTTTCAAATTTTTAATACTTATATTTCTAATTTCTCATATATGTTCAACTAATGTTATTAATCAATTAAATTTATATTTCATTTGAAGAAATAAATTGATTAATTTATTATACAAAATTATAAATTAAACCAGCCTGATTCATCTTATTATTTTTAAACCATTTTCCTTATTAACAGTATGGATAAAATTTCAAAAATATTTCTATTATTTTAAAAATTAGCAAATGGACACTATACATAAAATACATTGAAATGTATAATTATTTGTGGACAGTAAAATTATTTTCTTAGATTAAAAAAAAAAAGAATCAAACATGAACTTATTATTTTGTGAATATATTATGACGATAATTCAAAATACAAATAGTACAGTATGTTTGGTCACAGCAGGAAATTCGGGGTGGGCATATGTGGGCGGCGGGGCGGGCTGGCGGGCGGAAGGTGATTAAATGCATGTGGCAAGTGACCTTTTTTTTTTTTTTGCCAGTGGCAAGTGACCTTTGAAGGTTGTGAAATCCAATACAAATCTGAACGCCAAAGTCCGAAAGGGTAGATACCCTGAGACAGCCTTTTGACTGATGTAAACGTGAGTGAATTGGTCCCCCTTAACGCATATTCGACCAATATCAATTTTTTGCAATCGGAACTATTATAGTTTGTGACTTTTAACCCTCAATCAAGTAATTGTAATTTTAAACCCTTAAAGTATTTAAAATATATCCAAATCGCATCTTTGGTCCTGTAAAAAATGGAAGGTGACGTGCAAACAAACGGTGTGCGCGTGAACACATTAAAAACAAGTTTCTCGCTTATATAAATGACAGCGTCTCAATTTTGATCAAAGATCCCCTACAAAAATACTCTCAGCCTATTTTCACCATCCATCCACCACTCTTCTACCATGCCTGCGATCCTTGCCGTTGTAAGATCGTCATGAGCTGTTGGAAACGAGTATTGAAACTGTGAAGGTGGGTCGGCAGCTTCTAAAAGCTGTTAAGAAACACATTGGGCAAAAAGACTACAATAAGCATTTTGGAGAATTTGTAATTCAAGAATTCATGAAGAACAGAAATTTATCTAATCATTCATCCATTCGATAGAAAATCAAACTTGCTCGAGA
>CATIWJ010051647.1:0-17969 GCA_949640765.1 Croton laevigatus | reverse complement strand
TCCAATTTTATCTTGTATGAAAAGAAAAAGAAAAAATGAAAAGTCTCTCATCTCTTTACTGTAAATTAATCTTTTTAAGAATATTCTAGGAAATTAAATGATTTTTTTTTTTGGATACTAGGAAATTAAATGATTAATATTATGTAATTAATTATTTATTTTAATTAAATTGTTACTTCCTTTTTTATCATTATTTGAGATATCTCAGATTGAGACGTATAACATCACTCTTTCACTTATACCCCATGTTACCACTTATACCCCAAAACGGATTTTGACAATTTCATCCCATACCAAAGTTTTTGTCCATAATTGAAAAAAAAAATTTAAAACTAATTACACAAATTTATAAATTTTATAACTTATTAAATGAGTTTATAAAATTTAGAAACTAAAATGACAACCTACCGCGGATTGAACTCGATCACAGCCATTGCCTCCAAAACCTATGTTCATTTTTGACATCAAAACAAACAAATAAGAATATCAAATAGAAAATCTTGTAATGATAAAATGGAATATGAATTCAATTTTGACGAGTAGTTCGTGGTTTTAACTAACCTTTTTTATAATAAATAACTCCTAATTGTCAATGACTTACCTATAATAGGTGCACTGCACCAATCTAATTGAAAAAAGTATTTGTGTCAAACACATTGGAAAAAGAAGCAGTCAAATAGTCTAAAATTATAAAAATATCACAACTTGATTAGGTTGGTGTAAACTTACACCCCATACAATGTAGGGTTGTGTATCGGTCGGGTTCGGGTCCCGAAAACCCGAATTTCTCCTATATTTAACCCAAATCGAACCCGACTAAACCGAATCGAGCTGTTCGGTTCGGTCGGACCCCAAAAATTTTGACAAAAAAAAAAAAGAAAATTTGTCGGGTTGGTCGGATTTTCTTCGATTCAACCCTACCCGACCCCTTTAATATTTAAAATTGAATCGAATCGATCAACTCGACTAAACCGAACACTTCGGTTCGATCGGGTTGATTGGGTCAGTTTGGGTTTTGCACACCCCTAATACAATGGGTGTAGGCAAATTCTTTCCTCCATTTTATAGGAAATTTGTTACGCTTTAACAGTTACCTTAAACTTAGGTTCTTAGTCCAAAAAAATCACCATGGTAAAATAATTAATTTTTAAATGAATTTATAATAACATTATTTACAAATTAATATAAGGGGGCATTTGGTTCGCGCAGGGGAAACGGAATAGAATCAAGAAAGGGAAACAAGGGGAAAGGAAACAGAGAATCAGAATACCTTTCCCTGTTTGGTTATGCTCCAGAAACGAAATGGTTTGCCCCCTAATTCCTTTTGTGATTGTTTGGTTTGAATTAGGGAATCATAATTATTATTATTATTATTTATTCATTTATTATTATTATTAATATTATTATAATTTATTTATGTATTTATTATTATTATTATTATTATTATAATATTTATGTATTTATTTATTTATATTTATATTATTATTATTATTATTTATGTATTTTATTATTGTTATTATTTTTTATTTATTATTATTATTAATTATTATTGTTTATTATTATTATTTTTCATTTATTTATTATTATTATTTATTTATTGTTTTATTTATTTATTTATTATTATTATTATACTTGGTTGTGGAATGAGGAAGGGAATGTTAATGTAAGTCCTAGCCTCAGCTCTTTCTAATTGGATTATAATTTATTTATGAGCATAATTCATTAATTTTATATTATCTGCGCAATTTAATTTGATGAATTTCCTTAAATAGTAGTTCTGCTTTAGTTATCGGATACGTGATCTGAATCGTAAAGTCTAAAGCAATATAAGAATATTATTCTAAATATCCCTAGTCGATTATTATTATGGGAATGATAATAAACTAAAATTAGTATGTACTCTATGAGATGATCTTGTTTTACAGATCATAGGATATGAGATACATTGTACATGTTAGCAAACAGTGTACTGGATCGATCCACTTTATGAGAATAATATATGTGAATAAGGTCATAAGTATTTCTCAAGCAATGCTTATACTAGAATCCCTAGACCTGAAATTACTATAGGTTCTTAGGTAATTTATTATATACTTTGATGTATTGCGTAACGTGCATGTAAAAGGGTAGTAAGTCATAAGTATTTCTCAAGCAATGCTTATACTAGAATCCCGAGACCTGAAACTACTATGGGTTCTTAGGTAATTTATTATATACTTTGATGTATTGCGTAACGTGCCTGTAAAAGGGTCACAAGTATGGGTTCGATCAGGTATGCCAGGAATTACGCTTAGAGACATGAGTAAAGTAAAGGGATTGCCGCTCTCTCTATCTACGAGAGAGAAGGTATCGCCGGCCAATTGATTAGTGAGACTGAGTAGTGTATGGCCATACCCAGATAGGATAATAAGAGTTATCATCTATCTGATTTAATCAGTATCACTAGAGAATCAATAAAAATGAATTAGCAAAAATAAGGGTGACCAAGAATATGCATTATGCTAATCATTGATATTAAAGGTAAAGTGTTGTATAAAATTGTTATAGGCTTTGTTGATTCGTAAGAATGACACTT
Organism: Croton laevigatus; assembly: GCA_949640765.1. Lineage (NCBI taxonomy): Eukaryota > Viridiplantae > Streptophyta > Magnoliopsida > Malpighiales > Euphorbiaceae > Croton > Croton laevigatus. The sequence goes on along the minus strand of CATIWJ010051647.1, from coordinate 15,394 downwards.
GATTCAATTTGAGTAATTATAATGTGTCTTGCTAGAAACCATTTATAATTTATGGACTTAAACGATATTTAGGTTCATTGCCAATATTGAACGGGCCTTTTGGATCGCACACGTTAAGGATTCGGGTTAGACCAGGAAGCTTATTATATTAGACCTATTTAATTGTTAAATTGGATCTAATTAATTAAAGTGTTTAATTAATTAATTAGAAGGAAAAATTTATTTGATCAATTAATTAATTAAATTAATTAATTAATTAATTAAAAGAATACAATATTATATATATAATTCTTTTTGACCCGCCGTGTGTATGAGATAAATGTGGTGGTAAGTTTTGATTTTTAATTTAAAATCAAAACCGAAATAATAGTGATGGCACCATTTTATTCGGTGCTTTTAATTGTTAAAAAGGAAATCATATGGGACAAGTTTTTAGCTTCCTTTTCATTTGGTATTTGACATATACATAAAAAGACAAAACGTAGGTTTTAAAAAAGGTGATTTTGAATCAAAACAAAAGGTTTTTGCTTTCCAGTTTTGGCTTTCCGTGATCACCACTATTTTTGTCTTCCTTTAATTTTCAATTGTTAAAAATAAAAGTGGTCATCTCATCTCTTCAATTTTTATTCATGCTAAACGAATAACAACTTCACCAGTTCAGTTTTGTTCTTCGAACTAGACACACAAAAGGAAAGTCCTTTTGGTTCTACTGATTGGTGAAGGGAATTAAGCTTCTAATAGTGCTAGCACGCTACGGTCTTCCTTTGATCCTTGTGTATGTGAAGAAAGAGGGGAATCACATTTTAATCCTGGGTCATTCCATTTGCCGAAAAAAAAAAAAAATTCAGTGAGAAGGCTTACAGCAATCCAGTTAAAGCACGTTTCAAAGGTATATTCCTAAACATCCCTATACTTAATTTTTTATATATTTTATTGCTTCCGTTGCAAATCTTATATGATTGTCACTACTTTTGCTATATGAAAAATCCAACAGGGAAAGGAAATAGAAAACCCTTGAGGGGATTGGGGAATGAATTTGAGGGAATTTTAGGTAAAGTCAAAACTAAAAATAAGTAAAGGGAATGATTAAAATGTTTAAACAAACAACAACAAAGGGTTTCATTCCATTTTCCTTTCCTGATTACCCCAAACCAAACGCCTCTTAAATGTGTTTGAAATAATTTAAACTATATAAATCGAAGGTTTTTTTTTTTTTTTTAATTTCAAACATTGCATATTAATAAATTTACAAATGTTTGTGAAATTCATATGTTACAAAGTGATCCTAAATAGACGAACAATGAAAGAAATTAACCAAAACTTAGAAATAGCAAAATATGAGAAAGGATAAACATAAAACTCTTTTAATCCATTAGTGTAGTATTTGATGGACAAGTTAAGGGCATCATTGTTTCAAATGGGTTATTTTATGGAAAGTTAAGGGAGTATAAAATAAATATTATTTGATTTGTTTCATATGTTGATTTGTTTCATAAATTTTTAGAAAGTGGAATTATTTAATAAAATGCAATATTAACTACTCTAAATATCCTTATAATAAATATTTTTAAATATAAAAATAAGAATAGAATATAAATTATACAAGCTTACAACTAATGAAGTGTATTTCCTTAGGTTGGAGAGAAAAAATTACATTCTAAATAAGAGTAAAGTTGAATTTTCTAATTTCTAGAAATTTATCCAATTAGACATCCAATTTCCTAGGAAATTAAATTTTCTCTTCTTTTCTTACCCTCAACCAAACAATAATTAAAAATGAAAAAAGGCAGGGTGAAGTTTCTAATAATTTTGAATTTAAGTTACTGAGGTTAATTTAATCAATTTTTTTACATAAACTAATTATTGCTCTTAATATAACATAACGTCCTTTGGAAATATCAATACTCATTATTTATTATAAGTTTAAAATTATAAGTTTAAAATATCAATAAGAAATTTTGAATTTTAAAATGGATAAGAAATTTTGAATTTTAAAATAGATGAGAAAATTGATATACTTCAAGTTGAAAAATTATAGTAATTCACTAAAAACACATGGAATTTATAAGAAGAAAACGTCATTCTAAATTTTATCTACATAAAATTCATCTTTATCTCTATCCCAGCTCCTTCGTACAAAAGGTACATAATAATATTCAAGTTTCATAGGGAACTTACAAAAAGTGAGATCATTCTTTCATTTTCTTCATGAGGTTATAAATCCAAATTGCAACCAAAATGCAATATTCAGTAGGGCCCAAATAATAGATTTTATGCCATAGTGAAAATTAACTAAACTTACCTTTCAACTTTCTTGAAGGCTTAAAAGTTAAAATCTTTAGCTGTGAACCAGTGAATGGATAGGCAAGATTATTGCCACCCTTCATCTTTATTCTCTATAATATATTCTTCTTTGCTTTCATCATCTCTTTTTTGGACCATTTCAACACTTGTGTATGTATCATGAAGAGTGGGGTTGTTAAGGATGCCCATTTCTGATTAGTCTTCTTCTCATGTAAGGGTAAATATGGTATTTTACCTCTATGATATACTACCTCATTGCCAAAATTAGCAAGACCATGTTTGAAACCCTATATATGTGGCTTAGACGCTAAAATTGCATGCATATTTGGATAATGCCTCTCATATGCTTTTGGGATTACTGAAAAAATACTATATCTAATTTTTTGTTCAATAAACATAAATAAATAGTCATAAAATAAAGAAAAATATACACATGTAATCAGGAAATATACTTTTTATTTCTATTTTTGATGATTGCATACATTTTTTTTTTAAATAGATCAACAACTTTTCTAAAATTACAAATTATTGATTATTACTTGTTTTGTCCACAGCCACGCCTACTTCTACAACCAGAAGGGTCACCGACGCCACAACCACTGATCGGGAAAAGCAAAACATGTTGAAGCTTAAGGAACTTGAAGTGCCTCGATTGGTTGCTAGAATAGTCAATATCGATGATCAAAACACAGAAATTAAAAACTATGAAAGATTTCTGATCAACTTTTCTATGGCCTTTGATCGGTTTCAAGTGGTGATAATGGTGCCATTAGTTTCGTCTCAAATCCCTCCTTCATTTGGTATAAAATTTGGTAGATTTTTTTTATCATTTAAACTTTGGTAGATTTGATGGTAGGAATATTTAAATCCAAATGGTTTATGGAGTTTTTTTGCCTCCTAGGACTAAATTGTGGGAAACTATTTGTATATTTATAATTGGCATTGAATCAACGATGCAGAGTTTGCTCTTGTTGGTTACCGTAATGAATTTTTGAACGATTAAAATTTTCTCGCTGGCAAGTCTAAGTGATCGGGTACGGACAGTATCAGTATTGTTCAAATTCATAAACATATAGTAAACAAATATAAATAAAATATTTTAAATAAGTATAAACAAATAATAATCAATGATAAGTAAATTATAAATTTAAACAAATAATAATCAATAATAAATAAATTATAAGCAATGGTGAACATAGAAACAAAATATAAATATAGTAAACAAGTTACTACAAGCAAAGATAATTACTGAATGAAAAATTGGCATATCATGCAATTATTTTCTGTTTTTTCACCTATATTGACTTAAAGTGATTTATTTTCAATTATTTTTCTAAAAATAGTTTTTTTTTTTAAAAAATAGTTTAATGTGCATACTAATTTTTGTTTTGTTTTATTTTGAATTTATATTAAATTTGTATTATGTTAACGGGCAAGATAAAGTTACAAAAGGCAAATGATCGTAGTAAGAGTAAGCGCTCTTTCTTGGATAGAAAACTTAAAGTGATTTATTTTCAATTATTTTTCTAAAAATAGTTTAATGTGCATACTATTTTTTTTTTTTTTTTGTGTTTTATTTTGAATTTATATTAAATTTGCATTATGTTAACGGGTAAGAAAAAGCTACAAAAGGCAAATGATCATAGTAAGAGTAAGCGCTCTTTCTTGGACAGAAAAGAAGTTACAGGCTAGCTCAAAAACCGAAGAAATGCCATCGGGAAGGCGGATTTACCTAAAGTTGAATCAGGCTCCGTGAAGGCATAAGCAGCTTCGACTCAAACCGAATGGTCAAAGACTAGTCACTAGGAGAATATTTACAAAAAAGGCTTTATAAAATACTGGTCACTAGGAGAATATTTACAAAAAAGGCTTTATAAAGCTTTCGCATATTTATCCACGAGCAATCTACATTTGTGATCGCTTTTTTGACAACTTACTTACTTTCCCCCTCACCTTTTTGAAAAAAGCCGCTCCACGGTGGTAAAGTCTCATCTTGTGTGTTGGCTGAAGTGACAATAGTCACATTGAACAAGTAGTTCAATTGGTGAGCACACTATTACTTGTCTTTTCAGGTATCAAGTTTGATCATGCATGGATTAAAAAAGACTTTTGGGAAAAGAACACTCATCTCAAACACGCATAAAAATTAATCAGATTAAATATGAATTATAAAATGGACATACACTTGAACAGGTCGCCGCGGGTTAATAAAAGAAAAAAAAATTATATCATGTTGCATGCGTGTACACTCAACAGTTAACGTGAATGTGCAAAGAAACACTCCTAAAAGAACCATTTGGTACATTAGATATTCACTCTGACAAATGGAAAAATAAAATTCCACATTATCCACCATTTATACATCTTACAAGTTTAATAAATAATAACAGCCCATGAAACAATGTCTACAAATATATATATATATATATATATATAACAAATCTAATTTCACAAGGTAACCTAACAAAATCATTTTGATTTTTTTTAATTAATGGATTATATATACCAAAATCCAGATAATTAATTGTATATATAATTTAAATATAGAGTAAAAAAAAAATTAATATATGAATTTCACAATATATATTTACTTCAAATTTCATTTAATTTTCATTAGACTCACTACTAATTTTTTCTGTAATGTTTGGTCCCGAGCATTCTATAATTATCATTTTTTAAAAGATTTAAGGCGTTTGGATGTAACTTTTGATCAATGAAGCTTATTTTAATAAAGAAGTTGATATCTTGAGATATATATTGAATTATTATTTTTTTTTATCAAACTGAACAAAAATCATATCTTTAGAGGATGGCAAAAATCTTTATTTGTTTCATTCCCTTTTATATGCATATATTCCTTTCTCAAAACCTTAAACTTTAACTAAATTTTCTTTGTCGTGCAGAATAATTTGGGTGTCTGTATCAATGGAGTTCTGAGCATTCATGAACCTTTGGTAAAATATTAATTAAGGGAACAATATAAAGATTTCATACTATATTAAACTAGTAAAAGATATTTTCTTTCGATATTTAAAAATTTATTGTTGGAAAAAGCAATCCAATTACCCATAAAAATTCAAAGAATCCACGGAGTCATCCAAAAAGTTTTATGGCCTTTTTTTTAGCAAAATTAAGATTTTATTATATGAGATACGCATTGGAAGATATTACTTTTGAATTTTGGTTACAATTCACTTTTGAATTTTGGTTAAAATTCACTTTCGAATATGGAGTATTCTGTTTCCTTACTTTTGTGTTTCACCACTTGACCCACCCCCACTCTCCAATATCAGAAATTCATGCATAGATGAATTCTAAAAATTTTAATTCATTTATTCCAATGTTAAAGTAAGAATATCTAAATAATAATTGAAAATCGCTATGGGACCGTAAATAATTATAAAATTTATTATTATAAGTAGTCAAAATAATAAATGTTTGTTCTTGTGTTTCATAGAAAATGAGACCCATTTCAATTTTTTGGTGTCCTAAATCCTAATATTATTGATACATTTTTCTTTTTAGAATGTGAATTTTCTAATTTTATTTTATTTTTCTAGTTTATGTATCGATAGTGTATAAATAGAGTTAAGAATGGAAAAAGTTAAAAAAAAAAAAAAGAGTTATTAACATTTAGCTTTTCTTAATAAATAAGGTTAAACTAAATTGTGGAGATACAACTGAGTGTGAATTCCTGTTAGCCAATACTTTCAGGAGCAAAGAAATGCAGACAATTTAAAGCAGTCTAGTCGGCTATGGGGCATGAGTTTGCATTTTCTAAGTTGCTACTAGTAATTGACATAAAAGGATTCGGAGGAAAGTACAAAGAATAAAATCTTCAAAATTTGCTTCTTTACATTACACATGCTTATAACTTCTATGTACCTTTTTTTTTTTTTGTCCTTTTTCTGTAAGCAGGATATTTTGTTTAAGTGAATGGTTATCATGCTTTAGAGAAATTAATTAGGATCTTTGATTAATCTACATCGTAAACAAATTTAGTTATGATTATTTTTTAATGAAAAGAAAAATAAAGATCCAATCATCGATGTGTACAGTGGTAAAACATATTACACTTTTAAAATAATAACTCAACTTTGAATCTTGGACAAAATATTATTGAAAGAGGTAGGCTCGAATTCTGATTAAACAAACATGATGGAGAATGCCGAGTTAATCCAAAAAAACGAAAGATAAGACAAATGCTAATTCTAGAATTTGTCAAAGAGCTTTGTTTAGGGTTAGTCCAGATGGGTATAAGATCTGTGCTTTAATTAAGCATATTAGCTCTTATTCGAGTCCAATCCTCTTCCTAGTAGCTTCAGGAAAAGAAGGCTAATATAAAACAAAATGTAGCATCAAATGAAATGATTGAAAGCTATCAAATATATTGGCAAAGCTGCTAAACATAATTGCTGGCAAGTGCTCTAATTTTTGTGTCATTATCTCGTAATCCAATGGCGGCTATGCAGAACATCTAAATTCCATTTAAAGAAAAAGTACACTTAAAAGTTTCTTGGGTAGTACACTTAAGTTTCTTGGGTTGACTCTTTATCAAATGAATAATGATGTCGACTGTTTTAAAATAAATAGCAATTCACGAATATGACATACAAGGAAAAAGCTCTTTTGCAAGTTGGATTACTACATATTTAGTGGTTTGAAAATGCTTATAGATAAGAGTAGTATTTTTTTTTTTAAATGTGTATGTACTATAGCAGAATATTTCATATTAGACCTTGAATATAGTTTTTATAAAATAAGAGTATAAATCTTATAATTAATAAGAAAATCATGTACTCATTTATTAGAAGGGTAGTGATAGTTATGGCCTGCCGGTTCACCCACTAATATTACTACCATACAATGGTGGAGCCACGTGCAATCAAGGGTGTGCAATTGATGCCACTTGATTTTTCTTCCCCTCTTATTTCCTTTGCCTTACACATAGACTAGTTTACCAGCACGTGGGTGTGTTTTCTATCATTTCTGATTCGAAAAATTGAAAGAAAATAAGAATTTCCTATCTCAGATAATGAGAATCTACATGAAAGTGAGAATTCAATCGTCTACTTGGCAAATAAAGGAAATGATGCTTTCCTTCCTTTTTCACTTTGTCTCTCGTCTTCTCATTCTCTATATAAAGAGAAGCATACGACTCATAACAAACAAGCAAACTCCACTCACTCCATCTAACTAACAATTTAAGCCTTGTTCCTAAAAATGGCTGCCATCTACGATCCAAGACTTCATCTTCAAGGTGGAAAGAACTATCAAGGAGTCGTAGCTGAAGAAATTGAAGGACTCATCAAAGTTTATAGAGATGGACGAGTCGAAAGACCTGCAATCATTCCTAATGTTCCTTGTTCTAGCCTTCAAGAAAATGGTGTAACATCAAGAGATGTTATTATTGATAAGTTCATCAACTTATGGGCACGTATATATGTTCCAAGCTACCCTTCAGGCAAGCTTCCTTTGCTTGTTTACTTCCATGGAGGTGGATTTTGTGTTGGCTCTGCTTCTTGGAGTTGTTATCAGGATTTCTTAGCTAATCTTTCTTATAAAGCTGGATGCATAATTATTTCAGTAAATTACCGTCTAGCCCCCGAAAATCGACTTCCTATCGCCTACGAAGATGGTATCACCACACTTATGTGGATAAAACAACAAGCTTTAATGGGTTCACCTGAGCACAACTGGTGGCTAAGCCAATGCAATTTTTCGAGGTTTTTCCTTTCAGGTGATAGCGCAGGCGCCAACATAGCTTACAATGTGGCTATACGATTAGCATCCAATAATGGAAAATGGAACAAAAAGCCACTATGCCTTGTAGGTCTAGTCCTGATACAACCTTTTTTCGGAGGAGAAGCAAGAACTTACTCGGAGAAAAGTATGACTCAACCACCAAATTCAGCCTTGACTTTATCAGCTTCTGATACATATTGGCGTCTATCGCTTCCTTTAGGGACTAACCGGGATTATCCATCCTGCAATCCATTAACGAATAAGCTGCGAGATTTGAACCTTCCATCTGTTATGGTATGCATATCAGAAATGGATATCCTGAAAGACAGACACATGGAATTTTGTGGTGCATTAACTAGTGCAGGTAAAAGGGTAGAAAAATTTATCTACAAAGGAGTTGGACATGCTTTCCAAATTCTGCATAATTCTCATTTCTCTCAAATTCGAATTCAAGAAATGTTTTCTCATATCAGAACTTTCATCAATCAGTGAAAATTTAAAAAAAAAAAAAAAAAACCTGCTATATATATCCTTTATTGCTGTTCTGCCTTGTAATATTTTTTTTAAAAGGCTTAGATCAGTTTGGTTAGTTACATATACAGTTAAATTTCTTATTTTACAACTCTGTAGTGTGAATGGTAGAGTAAAAACAATAAAGCTTTTGCTTTTCTGACCAAGGAATCACTTTTAATTTTATTATTATTGTTATTTTAAATTAAGGTCTCACCAAGGACCAAGCAAATGGTCCATATTAAATTCTGGATTGAATGATCCCAATTTTAGAGGATCTTCTTTTCTTTTTGAAAGGACAATTTTAGGGGATCTAAGACTATATATAAGCAGGAAAAAGTAATAATGCTTTTAAGAACCTTAAATGTAGGAATATTATTGTTTGAATAGCACAATATTAGTGCACAAATATAGCAATCCTAGTTATTTAGGGTATACATATATAGAAACTATATAAAGAGGTGATGACTTATACGTTAAAAAATGGATGTTATTGGAATCTTATTTCGTACCAGTATGTATGCAAATAGCCACTTCAAGTTTTGATACGTGATGCTATTGAACTACTTCTTTCTTCTTTTACCTTTTCTTCTATAAAGAAAATTAAATTCTACCAATTCCCATCACTAAAATTGTTTAAGTGGAATGAATGTCTAGACTCTTTAAACAACGTGCAGGCAGAAACAAACTTGAGATTGAAATTTGGAAGGGGCAAAAAGAAAATAAAAATTCAATTTGTTACATAAAATTGTAGTAAAATTGCTTATTATATTCATAATTCCCAAAATAATATTATTATTGTAATCAAATTTAATATTTGGATTGTTTTTTTTTTTAAAGAAAGTCATTCCTATATATTATATACTATATATGGAAAAAAAATTCTTAAATAATTACTTTTGTTTTATCATGAAAGTTAAAATATAATCACTTAATAAGTGCCTAGTATTTATATTATTCGGAACTAAATCTACCCATGTTATGTTCCTTTTAAATTACATGCTACAATTTATTGTTTTCTGTTTTTATAACAATTGTGTATGAGAAATTGCTTCTTACTTTTAATTTGTCATTAAGTTGAATTTAAAGAAATTAAAAAATTGAGAGGGGTTAGAGCCCCTTCCACTATCTACATGGGTATGCCCCCTGTGCGTAGGGTTTAAATTCTGTCATTATAAATAATTTATTACTATCTCAATTATATTTCATTGATTCGATCTATAGGTAGTCAAGCAAACTTTTTTTTTTTTTTGAAAGAGAAAATATATAATATTAACTCAATAAAATAAGCTCACAATACAATCTAAAATAATATGCAAAACTTTAGGACGATTAAAATGGTAGAAAGCTCTTATCAGTGAATGAGCTCCTATACAATTAAGACGGTAGTCAAGTAAACATTTTTTTTTTAGTTAACAAAAATGTTAGGAAGTTTGATAGAAATTTTTGAAGTTGCTTTATTTTTTTTATTAAAATAAATATTTATTTATTTCCATATTTTTTGAAAAAATTTATATTTTCAATAAAATAAAATTTAATTTGGAGAAATCAAATTAAAGACTTTTATTTCTCACAAAAATAAGTAAGAAAAACAAAAAACCACACCCCGGTTGCCATGCTTCAATAGTATTTCATTTAGCTGGGTTTTACTCTAATTTTATAAATTAGAGCATCTCCAATGCAACACTTTCTATTAGCTTATGTGTTATATATAATAGAAAGTGTGAGAAGAAATGTGCACAAATATCTATGAACACACACACACTTTAAAATTTTCATCTTCAATGTAACACTTTCTATTTTATTTTTTCTTCTTTCTTAGAATTAAAATTTAATTTTTGACCAATCACTATATAACATTAAATATAGACATTGTCAAGAAGTCTTTCTAAAAGTAGAAAGTGACATTGACAATGTCAATTCCACATAAGTTTGACATTCTAAATGGACATTAGCATTGGAAAGCTTTTTTTAAAAAAAAAAGGATTCTATTTTGTTTAGTGACTGCTTAGCTATTTTTCCAAAGCTGGATAAAGTAACACTTTATTGGTAATTGTTGTACAAATATGCATAATTAATGGATCTAATTTTGAATTTTGATAAAAACATTTTAATTGTTAATTACTAATGATCTTTAAAGTGTATCTTCAAAAAATGATCTCTATAGTGCTTTAATGTGCAAATATTAAGCATAGTGTCAAAGAATCAAATCTTGAAAGAAAGCTAGCAATATCATGACATGTGGCAAAGTGGCAAACATAAACTTTCACAACTCCTTGTAAAATATCATGACAAGTGGAAATCCTGGAAGGATCAAATAAAAATTCCCACTACACTTATGGAAAATTCCGTGACTTGTAGAAATCGCGGAAAAAATAAACAGAAATTCTCACACGCTCTTGTTCAAAATCACACGACCTGTGAAAATAACAAACAGAAATTAGCATAACCCACGTGAGAGAAGTTCCACGACTGGCGGAAATAATAAAAGAAACAAACAAAAATTCTCACAATCCTTGTGGATAATCCCACAACCCGTGTAAACACTGCAGTCAAGACCACAAATGGAAGAAATCAAAATTTAAAGAAGATATACTACGCCAATAAATTCTATGGTTGGCAAATTTGAATTGAGTGCAGAATCTTGGACATTTCTAGCAAGGATTAAATGTTTAGTTACAATGTTTGATATTTTTTGTAAGATCTTTTAATTGTCTTCCATAAAATTTTTATGATGGAAGTTGGACTTAAGGCCATAAACAGAGGCATTCTCAAAACCCTAGAACACACAGAAAAGAGGAAGAAATCAAATAATTACTTTCAGCTTTCAATCTTTCCTTTAAAACTTTGAAAATTTTCTTACTTGAAGTTTTGCTCTTTGCATTCAATGAATTATCCATAAAAGTTCTTTTGTTATTTTTCTTTTGAGAGCTAGAAAAAGGGAAAAAAAAGAGAGTTGCTGTTGTAAGGTTTTGTGTGAATTGAAAAAAAAAAAATCTTAAATTATCGGGCGAGCTTGTAAAACTCTTTAAAGATTTGGTGTCAACCCGAAAATCTATAAGTTTGGAGTAAACTTGAGAAATTATATTGTGACCGTTGTTTTGAAGTTAAAGAAACTCAATCTAGGAGTGGAATGAAGACAGGAGACATAGGTACGAGATTTCAACCACTCTAAATTGGTATTGTTTTAGATATAATTCTAGCTCTTGAATGTGGAAAAAGGATTCGAACACTGTCTGCTTGGACAAGAGAGCAATTGTTTACAAACTCTGCTGGACCCCAACCACCACACAGTCTATTTTTTCGTTAATTAATATTTCCTATATTATCCTACCAACACTTTCCCACCCTAAAACCATTACTTCGACAATCTATCCGAAATGAATTCACCCCTCTTCGTTGCCCTTCGTAGGGTCTATCGAATTATTATTGCACAAAATAGAATATATCAATATCAAACTTAAGAAGATATGGAACCCATTTATACTATTTGCTCAAAAGCCATTAATTTAAGGGTTTTCTAAAAATTTAAATTCTGATGCATCTCTAGTAATATGACCTTACAAACTTATTGTTTATCAGAAAAAAAAAAATTACATCAATGTTTCATTTGTAATCAGCTTTTTGAATGATTATGAGCAAAAGTTAACCTATATATTCTAATAGCATATATAAAATGATGGGTTTTGAAGAAGAGACACTCTATCATTCAGAGATTATTTCATTTGATGGGGGTAAAGAAATCTATTTTCTTCTCTATGAAGATTAAATCAAAGATATGAGTGCGGATAAGAAGATATTTGATTACAGCTCAAAAAAAAAAAAAAGATTTTTGATTGATGAATAAAAAGATTATAGGCAATTTGCATGTAATGCATGTGTCAACTTGGTTGTATTTTTTGAATTTCTCAATCAAGGTACCATCAACTCAAGTTTATATATCTATATTGAGTGTAAAGATTATGGTGTTGAGAGAGTATTTTATGATATATCAAAAAAAATTTTAACCACATGTAACGATTATGGGACCAGTCATATATGAAGCTCAATTACTACTATTACTATTACAAATTTCTTCTTTTTTATAGTAAAAGAGACATAATTAATATCTTCATTTTTATGCTTTTAGATAATTGTATGAGTTATCTCACATGTGATGTGTAGGTATCTATAAAATGTTATTACAAAACATATTTTGGTGCTACAATAATGGGGAAAAAAAAGTGTAGAAAGATAAGTAAAATTAGTTTTTTTAATTTATTGAAAAAAAATAACAGGGAGTAGTCCTCTTATAACACGAGAAATTCTTAGTTACACTTGGTCTACCATATCATCTATGGACTAATTCACTACGGTGATGACAAGTAAGTAGGGGAAAGAAAAATTAAATATAAATTATTTTCTCTCTCAAAATTAATTATGTTAATTTTTTTCTCACCTGCTTATTTGTCATCATCGCAGTGAATTGGTCCACGGATGACGTGGCAGACTAGATCTAGCTAAGAATTCCTCAACATAATACAGGTAATAGAATGTAAAATCAAATTCATGACCAATTAATCACGAACACAAAAAATTCAAAACAATTTTATTTCTTTAGAAAAAAAATGAAATTCCTCACTACTTATATTATTGTGAAAAGTTATAATATACCTCTATTGTTAATATATCTTCTTCTATTAAGAATAAAAGAAAAATAAAATTCCACGACCAGAAAATGAAAGAAAAATTATATGACATTTATGAATAGCACAAGGATGCTATTTGGATAAGATTATTATCACTATTATCCCATATCAAATTTGATCTACAAATCTTAAATGTTTATTTTTAAGAATGATTTTTTTTTTTTTTTGAATAATCGAAAAAGACACAGGAATACAAGAGTTGAGAGTGAGGAGAATCTTTTCTTTTACAAGATAAAAATGGAATCAAAGTCTTTGTTTACATAGTTTTGTTTTTCTTTCTCTCTTTACCCACAATCCCAAATTCAAGAAAATACAATCAAAATACGCACGTTTTATACTTTATTCAGTTTCTCTAATAATCAAATAGTAAATAATAATATAAAGTTTTATATTTTGATAAACCACCATAAACTTACTAGAAACACCAAATGAAAATTAATAAAAAATCGAAGATCTCCCGTCAGCTATCATTTTTAGTTTCTGATGAGTTTCCATAGTTCTTTATATAGGTATTTGGATAAATTTTATATTTCAAATTGATTTCAATTTAGGTTTTTCTATGTTTCCGATATTGGCTTTTTGCATTTCGTTTTTTATTTGCTTTTTGATAGTTTCTGATTTTTTATTTGAAGTTTTCCGATTTTCTTTTGAGACCAATTTTCATCATCGTTCTCCATGTAGAAGCAGTTTAGAAGCTTTGCCAATCTAATTCTCGTCCATTTTTTGCGTGATTCACTCTTGAATATTTGTGTTTAGTAACTCCTCATTACTAATTTTACGGCTTTTTAGCATTATTTTGATTATGGCAGCAACAAGTATATTTGTTTAGAAGCTTGATTGGTCTCTTATTATTATTGTTCTTGAAGCTGGAATTTTTCTGTGTGATGATGAAAATTTCTTCATTTTATTTTATTTTATATATAATAGATAACATGAAATTTTAAGGCATAAATTACCGTTAAACTTAATAAAATGCCTTTTCTTGTTAGTGGCTTTGATGTTAGTATCAATTGTTTTTTTTTTTTTTGGTATAATTTGATTTTGTGTTTGAAAGAAAGAGATTGCTTTTGTTTAATGGCAACTGATGGAAGCAAGTCAATATGTTATCATATTCCTACAACTTGTAAAATGAGGAATTGCTTTTGCAACCTCATTTGTTCTATTATTATGATAACATACTATATTTTGGATTTTTCACCATCTATGACTTTAAATTTTTTTTTTTTTTTTATACTACCTCCGTATTTTATGGTTCTTTACATTTCTATTTTTGGGTGTATTTTTTTATTCTTTACATTTCTATTTATAGTAAGTTTTGTAATTGTTTATTATTATTTCTTTATTGGTATTTGTAAAAAAGTAAGTTATGTAAATGATTAGTAATAGTTTATTATTATTTTTATATTGGTATTGATGAAAAGCTGATTTTTTTAGTTTTTATATTTTTAGGGTGTAAAGAATTGATAATTTTAGAGGTAATATTAATCAAAGAGTTGTTGTCATGTTTGGAGGGTATTGCTTAACGGGTCTATTACAGCAAAATTACTTTGCAATATCAATTAATATATATTTTTTTATTTATTGTATATAAATATGTATGTGAGACTCGAAATGGTAAGAGACTTTTTTTTTTTTAAATAAATTATTGGAGACTTGACATTTTAATATGTTATAAGATTTTTAATAAATTTCAAAAAAGAAAATATTTTTATTAATGAATTTAAATATTGGATATGAATCCATTAAAAGATGAAATTGAAAATAATTGTACTAGGGGTTTAATTAGAATATGCGACTATCAATTTGTAAGCCATTTAAAATCCTATAGTTAAAC
Source organism: Croton laevigatus (assembly GCA_949640765.1). Lineage (NCBI taxonomy): Eukaryota > Viridiplantae > Streptophyta > Magnoliopsida > Malpighiales > Euphorbiaceae > Croton > Croton laevigatus. The sequence goes on along the minus strand of CATIWJ010051647.1, from coordinate 313 downwards.
AATTCATAAAGTTTTTTTATTGATTAAATGAATTATTTAAAATTTTAATTTCTTTTTATCAATAAAATAATAAATTGATTTGCTTATCTCTTCAAGTTTATTAAGCTAATTCATTACTACCTCCAATTTTTTCAATTGTTTACGTTTCCGTTTTTGACAAATTTTTTCAATTGTTTACGTTTCCTTTTTGGGTAAGTAGGTTTAATTGTTTATTATTATTTATGTATTGGTATTGGTGAAAAAGTAAGTGTTGTAAATGGTTGATAATTGTTTATTATTATTTTGTATTGGTATTAGTGAAAAGTAGGGTTGT
>CATIWJ010051644.1:0-12166 GCA_949640765.1 Croton laevigatus | reverse complement strand
TATATATATATATAATTTCCAATAGGTATTAGTGAACTGTGAAAATTTTGAGCACGATATTTTTGTGAGGGGTAAGATTGTAAGATCTGGTAATTTAGTATTAGATATTATCATCATTGTGATCGTAGTGTAATTTCAAGTAATATAAGCAGAATGTGGGCTAGTTTTGAAAACAGGGACAAAATAATCATTTTACAAATCCAAAAAATTTTAGAATTGAGTTTGGTGTTTTAGTTAAATAGTCATGTAGGTGTTATTAGGATAATTTTAAGTATAATATTAACAGTGGTTTAATTTGAAGTCTAATCATTTATTTTTGAGTGAATTGGCATTCATGAAAATTTTTACAGGCTAATTTTATTAAATTGTAAACATTAAAAAATTTGGAGTATAATATTATTTGAGTTAGAAAATTTGGACACCCGTACCACTAGTCAATAGTCAATAATTTAGTTGTAGGTGAGATAAAATTTATATAATTAAGAAAAAATTAGTTTATGAATAAAATAAAATAGAATTAGAAATAAATAAAAATATAGTAATAGTTAGATGTCAAAAAAATATTTTACTGCATCAGAAATTATTTTAAAATTTATTTATTTCTTATTTTATGTTTTTGAGTTTTACTTAATATTAATATTAACAATAATAAAATAAAATAAATAAATAAGGAAAAAGTATTCACTTAGTAGAATTTTACTTTTGTTGTTTAGAGAGAGGGAAAAAAGACAAAAAAAAGAAAAGAAAAGTTAAGATCAACTTGGGATTTTGTGCATAAAAGAGAAGAAGTAGAAGAAGCAAGCTGACCTTACGTAGGCGCCAGGTGGTGCGATCTAGTTGGTTAATTAGGAGCTGACAGTGGTTACATGGCGAGTCTTTGTTGGTACAGTTTGGTTACAAATCGTTTCCAACAATCCTTATTCTTCAATTTTTAATTTCTTTTTGAGGTTTTTGACAATTTTTTTTTTCAATTCTTTTTGTTCATGTATTATTATTATTATTATTAGCATTCTAAAGTAATCGCATAAAATATTATAATTTATTTATATATAACAAAAAAAATAAATTATCGATTAAAATACAAAAAAAATTACATTTTTTGGAATTATTTGAATTTAAATTATTTAATTATTTAAATTATTTTTATGGAATTCCATAAATTAAGGATTTATTTCTTAATTATTTGAAATTAATTAATTACTTAATTTTTGCGCAAATAAACAATTACTTAAATTTGACACAATTTACTACCTCCGTGTTTTCAGGTTCTTTATGTTTCCATTTTTTGATGTGTTTTTCATTTCCTTACATTTCCATTTATGGTAAGTTTTGTAATTGTTTATTATTATTTTTTATTGATATTATTGAAAAAGTAAGTTTTTAAGAATGTTAGTAATTGTTTATTATTATTTTTATTTTGGTATTGGTTAAAAGTTGATTTTATTGATATTGGTGAAAAGCAAATGTAAAGAAATGAAAAACACGGAGGTAGTACTTAATTATTTAACTTATTTTTATTAAATTTCCATAAATTAGTAATTTTTTTTTATTTTGTCATTATATGTATGCTAAATAATAATAATAATAAATTTTATATTTAAAATAAGAAAAATAAGTCAAATAATTTATTTTCAAAATGGTACATCAATATTCGTAATGATATATTTTTAATAATAAAATTAAAATTTAATAATCTTTTATTATTTTAAAGAAGTAAATAAGATTTGCCTTAGTTAATTATCTGACTTATTTTTATAGAATTTTCGTAAATTAAAAATTTATTTCTTTATTTTGTCATAATATGATGATAATAACATAAATAATTATGCTCAATTTGATATTTAAAGTAAGACATTAAGTCAAATAATTAATTTCTGAAACGGTACACCAATTTTCATAATAATGAATTTTAGCACAAATATGGTAATTTTAACCCAACAAATTACTTAATTTCAGTGCAATTAGTGGCAAATAAATACTGACTTAATTTAAATTATTTTTATGGGATCCCACATCGGATATTAATAAGATTTGATATGATATATAAGTTGAATTACCTAACTACGTAGTTAACTTGAGTTAACCATTTTAGACCAATGGATTTGGTCATAAGTAGTTGATGAAAGTAGTTAGACGGATCATTTTGGAGGTGGATTATTTTACAGGCTTGTGAGGTCAGAATTCAGTCTTGCTCGCGGCTTCTAATTTGGGTCGTGACACTCCTATTGTGTAGTCCACATTGATACTTAGTTCATTAGTAGTCTTCTATAAATTAAAAAAAATATGCATTGTGGTCAATTTTTCGAGTCAATCCAACCTTTGCTTCTATTCTATTAGCAAATAATTACATATATTTGATTTTTTAGTAGATATTATATTTTATATTATTTTGTTATTGTCCTCTTTTTTGAATGTGTTATTATTTCCAATTTTGATATGAGTGTTGTTAGACCTTTTTATGTTGTCGATCAAACATGTTTCAGATTGAAGCGCGGATTTGTGATTTAAAAACACCACTAAATTTGAAGTCTCTGATAAAAATATTCCAATCTCCTTGTATAATCATTCTTTAATTTTCAAAATACATTGTTGGAGGTGGATCACATTATGTGAACTTTCATTTTAACACTATAAACCAACTTCAACGATCCATTAATCAATCAAAATTTAACAAAAAAAAAAAAATACAGAAGTTAATAATGGTAAAAAGGGATGTTTATGTGTGCATATTAATCTTTTTTTTTTTTTTCACATCATTTTATGACAATATTTTTATTTATAATAGGAGATTTGATTTTTTTTTTGAATAAATTTATAATTAATAGGAGAGACATAATGCCAAGTTGGGTTTTTCTTTTGCTATTAATGCCTAATGGAAATATTAATTTATATATATATTGTTATATTTTCCCCTCTCCATATTTTTTTTCAGAAAATTATGACAATGACACATCAAGAACAAATATGATATGAAATAACAAAAAGGAGAAAGGAACTAAATTTAAAGATTGACATTTTTAGTTGGCTACAAACAGCATTACAAGTACACAAAGCAGAAGAAAAGTCTCTCAAGACACGCACACACACTAACACAAACACATAACCAAACAAAGTTTGGCCATTAAAACACATTCCATTCATGCACTTAGTTAACAACAAATACAGGACAGGGAAAAACTAAGTGATTAGTTCTTCCCATTCATTCCTTCTTTTTTGGGTTCTTCTTCTTCTTCTTCTTCTTCTTCTTCTTCAAAACTATCAAAGTACAGCTTCAGCCTCCCGTCTTCTCTAGAAGCTCGAAGAATGTCGCGATTTGGGATTTTGATCTCCTCAACAACAACACTACCATCCTCCTTATTCACAGAGGCATAAGAATAAGATTTTCCAGTCTTGAACATTTTCAAGCAAGAAATTGGTGGAGGAAATGTCCCACTTTTCTCCTTCCCTTTTCCATTATGGAACAATGGAGGTTGAGTGTTTTTGTTAACTTGGCTTCCTCCTTCAATGTAATTCCCTTTCTCCTGAGGCTTCTCTGGCATCCTTTTGGCATCCATGATTTCAAATGCTTAGAGTGAAGTAAGAAAAGTTGATGTGAAAAACATAAGAAAAGTGGAGTATTTATAGTAAGAGAGTGAGAGGCAATATTATTCACATGCAACCAAAGTTAAAACAAACTATATTACGTATTCATACAAGTCTGTTCAAATGTAAAATAAGATGCTCTCAACAAATACAAGCATTTAATTTTTTACTCTTTATATATGAAAATCACTTATTCTAACACTTACAATTGTTAGTGCTATTTATTGCTAGACTTCTCGATCAGAAGTTCGAGAATTACTTGATTTTTGATAGCAAATTGTCTATATTAAGTTCTGAGATCAATTTCAGGAGTAGCAATTTACAAAAATCAACTCTGTATTATAAATTTTATATGACTACAAATTTAACAGTCTCAATTATTTTATATTTAATTTATAATACAGAGTCAAATTTAATTTCGAGACTGAATATAAATAATTTACCGTTTGAGTCAAAAAAAATAATTGTGGTTAGCATATCTTTTCCGTTTCGTTAATAAGGACTGGGATACATGGGGGAAAAATTTAAGGAAATAAAAAAAATAATTGTGGTTACACATAAAATCGAAAAGACCTTTAAGACAATATAAATTGTAATTTTAGATTTTATCTCATGAATTTTAATTATATACTAATAAGTTTAACACTAGATAATAAGTTAAGAACTAGTGTTATTTTATTTTTTGAAAATGAAATATCAATTTCATTAATTAATATAATAACAAAAAAAATACATCATTATAATCTCATACGAAAAGTAATAAATATAAAGAGTTTGGCGGTATTCTTTTGAAGATGATTTTTAGATTTGGTGTAAGAAAAATGTTCGATTTGGAAGACAAAGAGCTTGGCGTTATTCTTCGTCATCAAACTCCAACCTCCTCATTGTCTTCTCGTAAATTTCTACGGCTACTTGCGAGTGACCCCTTAACCACCGACACCTGCAACTATCCCATCAGAATATATATATATCGTAAATTTCTACGGCTACTTGCGAGTGACCCCTTAGCCACCGACACCTGCAACTATCCCATCAGAATAAATAAATATATATATATATATATATATATGTGTGTGGTTTTTCATTTAAATGGTACTATGCGACATTACCTGAATTAACAAATAATATAAATGAATAGAGCCATAATATAATAAAGAAATTAACAAATTACCAGTAAAATAATTACTTCAAAAAGACAAATAAGGAAGTCATCCTGTGATGAAAATGGGCCCACTCAATTTGTTTAGGTTAATAAATTTTTATTAAGTAGTTGAAACTTCTAACGAAAACTGTATGTACATTTCTTACGTTACGTTCTGTTTCTACATTGAGTTCTATTCTATGCATCATGTAATTTTAAACCCTCTTCTATGCATAATAATGGGATAAATTTTCAGAAAGAATATAGAATTTTTCGTTTTTGGTATCAAATTTTAAACTTAAAGCCTAAAATCTTTTTTTATTTTTTTTATTTTTTTGAGCCTGAAACCATTTGGATACAATGCAAAATGATTTTTTTAACTTAGATATCCTATTCTACTTGGGGGATATGGGGAAGGGGATTGATAAGCCTCGAACCAGGAACCTCTCACGTGCCAGAAAAGAGGTGCCTTACCACTAGACCACCTCTTGGAAAATGATTTAAAACTAAGTTGAAATGGGTTTCTCAAATCTCATTGTTTGTAATCTTTTAATTTATTTTTGTTAGACTAGATTAAATTAAATACCATAAATTTTAGATATCTAATTATTCAACTTGCACCTATTTTTTTACAATTAATTTGGAATTTTCACTAAATACTTCATTCTCTATTTTTAAGTTTCCTAAAGTAATTATACTAGATTCTGAATTCGAAGATCAAAACTTCAAAAGATTAACACAAATCGACCCATTTTAAGTTTAGTTGTCATATATGGCCTTTCTTAATATTTTTGGACTAAAAATAGCCTTTTAAATAACAAAAAATCTGAAATAATCTCCATTATTTTACTTCCTTTACTTTGTTTCTCATTTTTCCTTGTTTTCTTCATTTTCTCGACACTTTTTGTTCATTTTTTGTTACTCTTTTGACTTCATTTTCAAATGGTAGCAAATATTTTAGAGCTTTCTACTATTATGATTTAATGAAACGAGAAAGAGTTTGTGTGTGTATATATATAAAGAAATAATGGTTCATCAAACATTTTCCTAAATAATTTTTAATTATGAGCTCATATAATTGCTGAACTATAAATTATGAAATTTATTCAAAAATTATTTGAACTGAAACAATACTTATGATATGATTATTTATTGGAAAATATAAGGGAATAGCACATTTTGAAAGATTAAAAAAAATAAATGACACATAGTTTGTAAAATAGAGAAAATAGGTAAATTGACTTGTTTACCCTTATTATTAATTAATTAAAATAAAAAACAATTGTTTCCGTAACTTATAACAATTCTTTCCATAATTAATTACATAATGTAACTCCTCATTCTCTTTCTCATATTCTTCTTCTTCTTCATCTTTTTTAGGCACTTCTGATGCTGCTTCTTCTATTCTTCACCAACAGTCGGCTTTTTTTTTCAATTTTTTTTTGTTTTTGATTTATATGATTTTATATTGTTCGGTGGTAGATTTGTGTGATTATCATATTGTTCTGTAATTTTTGGTGGAGATAGGGCTAAAGTTTTGAAGATGAAGAAGAGGAGCTGTATATATCAATATATGGGTCATATGTATGTATGTATGGGTCGTATGTATGTATGTATATATATATATAGAGGAGAGAGAATCGCATATGGTGGCTAGTTAGAGTTTTGGGGAAGAAGAAGAGTAGATATACTAGTATATATGGTTCGTATATACTAGTATATATGCTCTTCTTCTCGAAAATCCTAGCTACCATTAAATTTTTTCTCTTTTTTCCGAGCTCATATACTAGTATATATAAGGTATATATATAGGACTGCAAACAAGCCGAGCGGCTCGCGAGCTCGGCTCGGCTCATTAAATTCTCGTTCGAGCTCGTTTATTAAACGAGTCGAGCTTGATTTTCGAGCTCGTTTATTAAACGAGCCGAGCTCGATTAGGCCAAAGCTCGGCTCGACTCGTTTGCACCCCTATATATATACATATATACCAATAAGCAAAGTCAAAAAATCAAGAAGAAGAAGAAGAGAGAGACAAATCTGGAAGAAGAAGAAAAGATGCAGCTAATTTTTAGGTAGAATTTGTTTCCATTTTTCCTTCCGTTTTTATTTCAATTGTTTCCATTTCCATTTCAATTGATTCTATTTGCCTCCCGGACCCTTATTTATTTGTTTTTATTACTATACTCAAAACATTAAAGTGAAATATACAAAGGGCACACAAATAATATTCTTCAAAATTACTATTTCATTTCTTCCTATGATTATTTTGAAGGGAAAACCATGCAAATATCAATTGGAAATTTCAATGCTCTGCCTTTTTCGAGAAGAAAATTTAGAAATTAATTGGTTAGTTTTTTTACTTGGCTAGTTTGGTTTCTTATTAGCATTTAAACTCCTGAATATAAGCTATTGTTTACAGAAATTGAAATAAAGCTTAAGCTGACATTTTCCATTTAAGGATGTTTTGTTCACTTATTGTGATAAAAAAAAAAAAAAAAAAACTTAACAAAGATGAAATATGGTGTGTTTGGTTAATTTTTTAGGCTAACTTTCTCAATAAATTAACTTTTACGAGAGTAACTTCAATGCTGCATCAAATTTGGTTCGGTTTCGGTTTGGTCCCTATTCGGTTTGCAGTTCCAATTCGGTTTTGTACACCCCTATTCTCTTCCAATGCAATGCAAATTTCAACTTTATTTTGAAGTTTTTCTACAGTGTGATGTTAAATTTGGTATGGAACTAGCATCACTACATATTTTTTATTTGTTTTATTAATTTTTTCTTTGTTAACTTTTAATTTTGTCCAAACCTTCTAGTGTTTTTCATACAAGTCTTTTTTATTATTTTGGTGTTTAAAACTTTTCAATTAGGTCCTTATTTTTTTTCTCTTTTAATATATTATATTTTTAATTAGTTTTATATTTTTATAACTATAAAAATTTGATTTGGATTAAATTATTATCAATTATAAATAGTATTTATGATAAATAAAAAAGGATAAATTATTTTATTTATAATATTATATAGAATAAATGGGGTTGCACATATATTATAATGGACCAACATATATTAAAATCAAAAATACTAAGCTACTGTAGATACGAGTTCAAAATTAAAATTGAAAAATATTAGAAAAATAGGAACTCGCGGAACACATGAGAAAAATAGGAGGAGTCACCACCTTAATTTATTTCTAGAAGGAAAACTAAGGAAAAATCTAGAGAATGACTCCAATCAATCCAATGGACAAAAATAAATTTAATTATAAAAATGCACTAATCCCTTATCCAAAAGTGGATTCGGAAACTAGTTGTTAGATGTGGGTTAAAAATAATGAAGAAAAAGATTTAATTTGGGTCTTAGATCTAGGTTGGCTCAATGCCATTAGATGCTAATTTGGCTCATGATCAATTTGAATATTGTTCTGTACGAAAATACTCAATGAAAACAACGTAAAAAGGGCAAAAATAAATTGATAACCAGAAAGTAAACATGCTATAAACAGTAAATTGGCATGCTGGAATTGCTGTAAACATATGATAAACCAGGGCAGAAACTGACTTTATACAAATAGTAAACACTATTCCGAATTTTGTATAAATTAAAGGGAAAAGAATATTTTTAAGTTTTATTGAGCCCGCCACCTGGAATAAAATCAAAGATTTACCTATACTAGATTTGAATTTGAGATCAGAGCGGAATGTAGCTCTAAATCACTATTAAGTGATTTATTTACATATTAGTGTGTTGTTAGGTGATGGAGAAAAAGAGGTTAATTGAAGAAATAGTTAGAATACGACAAATGAGCTGATTATTCGGTAAGAGCTGAGCTGAGTCTTAAATATATGAGTCTAAAACTTAATAAAAATGATCCCAAAGGCAGAGGAGAAAGAAAATTTGGATGGAGAGAGAAAGTGAGAGAAAACTGAGTGTTTTCCTGAGCTAGACTGTCAAATTGTGTCTCCTAGTTTGAGGCATAATGCAATTGAAACTGAGAGGGACATGCGAGGTTAAGCGGTTGTGACGTCGAACCTATTAAAAAGCTTGAATTGATGCTGGATTTGAGACTAGGCTGGGGCTCAATTAGGGGTGTCGAATTTTGGTATTCACAGCTACATAAAAAAAAAAGTGAAATACAACAACCAACAAACAACACTATTATCGAGCAAGGCTACATCTCTCGCCTCTCGAATTCGAGATACACTAAAATACGTTAACGTGTTTTAGTATATTTTGAATTCGAGAGGCGAGAGGAAAAGTATTATTCATAAATAAAGTAGTAAAAACATAGAAAAATTAAATAAAAAAGGCTAGGCAAACATAACAAATATTTCATATTCTGATAAGTCGGACCAGATCCACCAATATCATTAAGATATTGAACATTTGCATTGGAGATGAACGATGATTGTGGTTGTCGATAATGAGTTATTTTCTCAACTATTTGAAGTTTTTCTTGGTGAAATTTTTTGCGAACAATTGGATCGGGAATAGAGATTAAATTGAGCAAAAAAATTTATTTTATTCTTTAAATTCCTTTAAGTCCAAATTGGAAAGATGTTGAACGTACTTTCCAGAGTGTTGAAATTACATTTTACAATAGTTGTATCACATGTTAGGAAAAAAAGAAGTATTACATGATACATTAATATAATAGAGAATAAATGTAATTGTTATCTTAGTAATTAATAAGAGCAATAAATGAAATATCCAATGTCATTAACGAAGGAAAGTCTCCTATTTATACAAGATGTAAAGGGAGTGGACCTTTGGGCTTGTCCCAAGTATAGTTGGGCTTATGCTAATAGGCCTTAGAGTTCTATTACAAATTGTGTGTTAACAAAATGTGTCAATATTCGCATTGCTCTTATTGGGAAATCACTATATTTTATCTTGAGGAATTTTCCGGACAGGCCTTTTTTGAAAAGTTCCATGTGAGATAATGTAACTTCATATCAATGTCTACAATTGTCTATAAATGGGAGTGATTGACAACTTTAATGCTGTTGTTCCATCCATCAATGTGGTTTTTCTAATATCATAATCTGCAGTAAATACACATATTTTATTCATGCAATATAGGAAATACTGTATATCAATTTTGGTAAATACTAATATTTACTTCCTTTTTGAGGAGTTCTTCTCATTTATTTCTTTTCTTTGCTCTTTGTGCTTCCTTTGTCTTTTATGTTTCCTTTGCCTTTTGTGTTTTCTTTGCTTTTTGCTATAATTTTTCTTGAATATTTGTATTTACAAAGACAATAATATTCCAACAACAGTTTCTAATGGTGAATACCACTTACTCTTTACTACTAACAATGGAAATACTGATAAATAAACGTGTTGCAGCATAAGCTTCTTCCTCTTTTAAGAAATGACAGTCCGCCATTGACAATTAATTGAGTGAATACATAGACATTTACTTCATAAATCCATCCATACACTTCTATATACAAACAATTTACTCAACGACCGCGCCAAATTCCACATTAATGTGCGACTTATCCAAAATCCATCTCAATACAGTGCATCATTTTGAAAGCTGAAATCTAATATGAAACTAAAGTTTCAGAAATTCTTATTTACTAGACAAAATATAAATTGTGTAAATAAATCAATCTCCAAACAAACTACATATATATAAAGAAAATACTAAAACGAAGAAACATGTTGCAAACCAAGAAATCCAACGATTTACGGTAAAGGAGAAAAGGATTATTGTTTGTAGAAACAAATTTAAAATTAAAGAAGAAATGGATTCGCCGGAAACCTCAATGATTTGATGTTGAAACTTTGTTTAATAAACAAAACAATAACCAAACAGACTAATCCTTTCTAATCGGTTTTCAGTTTTTCTAATCGGTTCGGTAACACCCCTATCAACCATTCTAAAAGTCTATGGCTCTAATGGTTCATCTTTGGAATCCTTGGCTGATTTAACTTTCAATCGTCTTGGAAATGAAGCTCAAGTCTTCACTAACGAGGTTCAAAAATGGTCAAGCAATGAGGAAAATGATAGTATAACAAAGGTCAATTTTTTAGGAGCAAACCATGTTTCAATGCATAAGATGATGTACCCATATGCTGTACACTATTGTCATGGAGTTACAGAAACACAAATTTTCAAGGTTGGATTGGTTAATGATGACGGTGATAAAGCTAATGTAGTGGTGATTTGTCATTCGAACACCGTCGGTTGGAATCCACAGCACTTGGTCTTTCTGGTTCTAAAATTCAAGCCTGGAGAAGGAACTGCTTGTCATATAATCGCAAGTGAAACAGTTTTGTGGGTTTCCACTGCTGAATCCAAATTGCCTGCTGCTGCCGAGTCAGAAACTGAACTGAAACATCCTTTGTTGCCTTCCATGGTGGGTGTAATAAATAATAAATAAATAAATAAATAATCCTTGAGAAAGCGTATGTTAATGAGTTTGGTTTGAAATATTCCTGTACTTTTGCAATTAATAGACTATCTTGTGTGGTCTTATTGTTTAAGTTTGTTAAACCTAATATGCATATATATAGAGCTTGGCCAGTGTTCTCGGATTTGAAATTCATGAATTCTAAGTTTTAGCCTTTCTTTTTATTTCGAGCCGATGAATTGTCTGCACTAAATTATAAGATAAAGAACAATAGATCGCAATTTTAAAAATTAAATCTGTATTATAAATTATTTATGGATGTGCAAAAATGGCTTAAGGATAAGGCCACTATAACAAGTGGCTTAATATATGATTATTTTATGTAAAAAAATTAATAATGTTAAATTCTATGAGAATATCATGCGCAAGAAACAAGAGATCTGACGACAAATAACAATTTCATTTGAGAGAACATCACTCAATATAAAAATACATGACATAATATAGGCCCATTGTTTTGAGATCAACAATGGATTATTCAATAACAAACATTGCAAATGATCAATGCAAAAGATTAGAAATTGACAAAGAGTTACTGCACAACTTTTGGAAATACAAGCTCTCATCGGACATTGGAGACCCATTATTATTCTGTTTGACCTTTTCAAAATCATCCTCACAAGCAAGTGAAAAAGCAATTGCAGCTGTAACGAATGAGTTGAAATCATCAAATGACCGATTCTTCAGAGCTGTAGTTGCTCGTTGAAGATGCTTAACAGCTTTACCATATAATCCTATGCAGTAATTTAAACGATCCACACTGCCACTGGCATTAGACCTCAATTCTTTGAATTGGACTAATGTTTGAGCTCCAAATGCTGTGCTAACATTAACAGCAATAAAAGCAAGCCCATTTAGATCTGCCCTTTTGCTATGAGGATCCGATCTTAAGGAAGCTACACATTCTTGGTAGTAACGGGTGTGCCTGCATGTTGAAGAAATCAAGTGTTCACCTCCATAAACTATGGAAATAGAAATCACTAACAATACAACAGAGAATATGACTTTAGCTGAATCCATT
>CATIWJ010051613.1:0-17777 GCA_949640765.1 Croton laevigatus | reverse complement strand
ACAAAATTGAGAATACCAAAACTTCTTAGCATCTAGTCCCATGTCAATATTTGGTTTTCTAAAATACATATACAAATGCAATCTCAAGCAAAACAAAGAGAAACATAGCACAATTCAACCTCAAAAGTCAAATAATAAGTGGGGAAAGCTTACTTGTATTTGATCAAAACGTCTATTGTATTTAACCATTACCTCTTCTATGTACTTAAGCCACTGCAAGCAAAAATATTTCACTGGATTTTTGTTAAAACCGCTTCTCCAACGTTTGTACTCCGTTACCCACGTTTGTAATCTATATATCTGAAATCAAAGAAGAAGTTCTGCAAAAGGAGGTAGATGAAGGTTAGAATAGTCAATATTTTATTTCATTTTTAATTAAATATATTTATTTGTAATTTCTAAATTGCTCTTACTCTCAGTCGCACACAATAATATTTATTATTTGAAAAAAATAAAAAAACAAGAAACAAACTAGCATCCAAAAACTTTTTCCTATTTAATTACTATTGGTTTATTTTTACACGGGTTCCAATACTTATTGATGCCATATAGTTGGCAGGTAGTTTACCATGAATGAAATGTTTTAAGGTTGGGTACAAGGACGTCCGCTGTCCTTTTTTTTTTTTTTAATTTCTTTTTTCAAAACAAATTAAAGATTGTCTCTATTTTCTTTGCTCAATTTTAAGGTTTCACAGTTATTAGATTTGACCGAACACGTTTGCATAGTAGCAGCTGCCTTAATTTATTTATTTATTTTTTTTTTAAGGCAGGAATGAAATGTTTTAATTTTTTCTTTTTCAAAAGCAGGAATGAAAGTGTTTTTTTTTCCCTACTTATAGAATAGGAAGGAAATGTGATTCACCACAAATTTCATCTGCCACATCCTCCAATTGCAGAGTTTATAGTATTTTATTTTATTTTCTAACATAGGTTTGCAAGCAGCTCCTGAGCATGCAAATTAAGGGCAAAGTTTAAATCTAATGTCTCTCTAACTAATCTATGTGCTAGAACATTATAAGCTTTAGAAATAAAAGTACAAGAAACATTTGAACTTTGATTCAACAAGCATATGATATCCACTACTCCATCCATGGCTTGGTGTTGGATTTTTTGCATCTCATAAATTGCTATCACTACCATCTTCAAGTCCACGTGAACTATACAATCTCTCTATTGTCTCTCCTTTATCAGTCCCAACACCTTCCAGACTGTCATTGCTTCCAGAAATAAAGGATCCGGAGTAAAGGGACACTGATGAACTCTGTAGTCCTTAATCTTCCTTGATTATCTCTTGCAACAATGCCAATGGCACCTAGGTTTTGCTTTGCATCAGTAGTTGCATCAACATTAATTTTTAGTACCCTACATGTGGAGAAGTCCAACACTGATATGCAACCTGGTAATCTTATTTTGAGCTTTCCCGTCCCTGCTCAACATTAATGAATTCCTGCCTATAGCTAATGGCAGCTTGAACAACTTCTTAACAACTCTCCTTCTTCCCTTCAAAGATGATTGTGTTCCAATGTTTCCAAATTGCCCATATAACTGAAACTGCCATGGTTCCATTTTGCCATTCCTTGACTGTTGGGTTCATCGATTTCAACACGTCTTGACAAATGCAAGCAACAGAGTTCCCTTAAAATCTATTAATTAATAAACCAATAAGGGAGGAGAACCACACAGCTTTAGCAAAAGCACACTTAAAAAAGAGGTGAATTTTATTTTCCATTTCACCACAAAAAACACAAGAACTAGAGCTGTTTGGTAATCTTTTAATCAATTTTTCCCCTACAGGTAGACCCTTTTGGATTAGACACTAGAGGAACACTTGCCATTTTCTCAATATTTTTAAACTCCATAAGTGCTTCCAAGGAAAGGCTAGACTAGTTTGCTCAGAACAGTTGCCCTGTAGCACTTGTACTGCCACTCTGTAGCCTGATTTAACCGAGTACAACCCATTCTTAGAATGAATCCAAAATAGCTCATCAGCACTCTTCATATTTGCCAAAGGTAGACTAAGAATAGCTTGTAAATCATTTGCACTAAAGTTCCATTCAATAACATTCCTATTCCATTGTTTTCTATCCCAATCAATGAATTGATGAACCCAGTAAATGTTTCCATCCCAATTCAGTATGTTCTCCGCAAGGCCATGATTATTATTTGGTACCTAAGCATCAGTAAAACAAGCGACATACCAACCATTTCTAAGTTTTCACCGCAGATTACCCTCCAGCAGCTTCCTTCCCATATTATGCTTTTCCAACCCTAAGAGGTAGAGGCTCTCGCGTTTACAGATAGAAAAGTCAAAATTATAAAAATATTTACCTTTCAGCAACTGTGCTAAGAGTGAATTAGGATGCTTTAGAAAACGCCAACCCTACTGAGCTAAGAATGCCATGTTCATTGCTTCAAAGTCTCTATAACCTAAGTCCCCTTCATTTTTGTTCAGACAAATCCTTTTCCAAGCAATCCGGTAAATATTCTTTTCCTATTCCTTTTGACCCCACCAGAATTGTCGGATCAAAGAATTAATTTCCTCCATCAAGACCTTAAGAACTCTGAAACACGAGAAGGTAAACAAGGGAATCGCCGTAATGACCGATTTTATAAGGATTTCTCTCCCTGCATGGGAAAGAAATTTTTTTTCCAACCATGAATCCTGAGTCTAATCTTATCTTATCTTTAATTTGTTGGAAACTCTCTCTTTTTTATCTTTTAATGAAAGAAAGTAGACCCAAGTATTTGTCTAACAAATCCATTTTGTCTATTCCCATGTAATCTAACAGATCCATTTTGTCTATTCCCATGTAATCTTCTTGATTCGGTCATAGTGTTTTGAGAGAAAATAATACTTGATTTGTCAAGATTAATTGTCTACCCATTATTCTTCTTGTAAATCTCAAGTATTTTCCTCAAAATTGTGATTTCTCTAACATTTGCCTTACCAAAGAAAATCGAATCATCCACAAACATTAATTATGAGATCGTAGGACAATACATGTTCAACTAGATGCCAAAAAGTTATCCTTCAGGCACAACTTTGTTGATTAAGCTTGATAATCCCTCCGTACATATAAGAAACAGAAGAGATGAGAGTAGATCTCTTTAATGAAGTCTTTGCATCGGTTTAAGGAATCCATGTCTTTCCTCATTTATCTTTATCGAGTACGTTACCAAGGACACACAAGCTATAATTCAATTGATCCATTTATCATTGAAGCAAGTGCCATCATCACTTTTAGGAAACCCCTTTCAACACATTCATATGCTTTACTGATGTCAAGCTTCATCGCAAAAACTTTGATTCTTGCCTCGTCTTTTTTTTAATAGGTAATGAGTATTTTTTGGGTAATTAAAATATTATTAGAGATGAGTCTTCCTTTGATAAAACCACTTTGGCTACCCGAAATAATTTCACTGATAGTCCTTTGCAGCCTCTCTGTTAATATTTTAGAAATAATTTTATAAGTTACATTGCATGAACCAATTGGTTTAAGGTCTTTCATCGTAACCACCTCAGGAACTTTGGGCATAATAGATATAACTGTATGATTTATGCTTCAAAAGCATATTAGCAGAGAGGAAGAAACTTTGAATAGCTTCCATAATATTCACCTTAATAACGGACCAGTAACTCTGAATGAAACAAGTAGTCATACCATCATCCCTCATTGCTTTTGAAGGATTAATGAAAAACACTACCCTTCTAATGTCTTCTTCAATTACTGAATCAATTATGGTGGCATTCATCTCTTTTATAACTTTGGATGGGATCCCCCAGTCTGAAAGATTAATCAAGCCTGTACTTTTAGATTGGTAGATATCTTCAAAGTAGTCCAAAACTATGCTGATAATATCTGCTTTGCTAGTCACCCAAGTGTTATGCGTATTTTTTAAACCAACAATCTTGCTGACTCTTCGTCAATGTTTGACTTGAAAATAAGAATAAGAAGTATTTTTGTGTTGTAACACCCTTTAATCCGACCATTTAAAGCCGAACTAAGTTGTGTATAGCCAAACCAAGTTGTGTCACATCATATATTACATGGTATAAGATCACATTCTAAAATTTATTACAAAATATAGGTTTTTTTTTTCCTTCTAAAATGTCCTTTATTGATTTTGACTTCATCTTCACATTATATGTCAGTCTAAATTCTTCGTGTTCCTAATGCTATCAGACAGTTTCGGTTCCTTTCACTTCTTTCGGAGACCTATAAGTTCAGAATTAATCAAACTTGCTAAACGATTACGCTCAGTGGCTACTTTAACAAATGAAGAGCATAAATAATTTAAAAGAACATGCATAATTTAAAACATAATTGAAATATTGTAAAGTACTTAATAAAATAATAATCAGATAAAATCCCTCTTTTAAATAAACTAAATTGCTTTATTTAAAGTCTTATTTGACTTCTTGGTTAGTTCTACTAGATATTTAGACAAATCTATGTCTGCATGGATGAATCGGCCCGTAGGCATGAATAACTGCATGGATGAATAAGCTTGTAAGCATGAACAACGGTCGTCACCGTAAATCAATTACAATGGCCGTCGCCAAAACAATCAATGGCCATATATCAAAAACTCAAGATATGATCGATCATTTCCTACATTAACTCAGTTCAACTAAATTCTAATAGAGCTTAAAAATATTTATCTTAATTTCTGAATTTTCTGCTTCACATTACTTTTCTTTTAAGATACTATTATTTTTGCAGTCAATATTTTTCATCAACTTATTCAACATATGTATTCATTTCAATTAAACATTTTTCATCAATGAATTCATCATAGATATTCAATTCAAAATCAATATCTTTCATCAACATGTTCATATTAAATATTTATTTCAAAATCATATTTTTCATCAACATATTATAAATATTCATAACATATTCATCATCATTATTTATTTAAAAATCATACGTTATCTTTTGAAATAAATAATGTTTTCCATCCCATTTTAAAACAAACACTTTTTTGTTAAAACAATTTATTTTAATCTTAAAGTATAATAAATGAAAACACTTTTATCATAATAAACATGTTGTATTTTACACTAACAGAATCTTAATTAAAAACCTGGTATACTTTTATCCAAAAATATACTTATTTAAAATTTATTTATTTGTTGGCAAAAGTATTTTCAACTTAAACTTTACTTTATCTCTCTATATAGTTATTCTTTGGAAATCAAATATTTTCTCATAAAATTAAATCTTTTTCATAAAATATTTTTTCCAAGTTATTTTAAGTACTTTGATTTTCTCCAAAATAAACTTAGATATCCTTTTAAAATATATATTTTTAAATAAATCATATATACTTGATTTAACTCAATTCCAACATTTATATAAATATTTATATATATTTTCTCAAAATATTATTTTTACCAAACCACGTGGATAGTTTAGTTCATTAAGTAAAAATCACAATTATTTATTTTAAACTCATCTTATACATAAATATTTATATTTATTTTTAAAATACCATTTCTTAATTTAATATATATATTTTTATAAAATATTAATGATTACTTAGAATATTATTTTTATCGTAACCATATGGATGGTTTCGACTATAAAAATTTAATTAAGTATTTTCATTATAAATAAAATCATAAAATTTAATAAATTATAAATAACATAACAAATCATAAATTGTTCCATAAATAAATAACTTCAAAATAAATAATACGAAATATTAAAGTCATGCACAAATAAAATTTAGAGCTTTTCAAAGTAAAAGTATCAAACTTCGGTCTCCATAAGTTTGGTTCCCTTTCCATTTATTTTTCTCTCGGACTGTCATTTGTCCTATCATTGTCTATTATCAAAGTCATAAGGCATTGTGTATAATTTGTTCATCTTTTTGTTTGAATATTTAATTAAGTCTCTCTTTTTAATTGTCCAAATATTTAGAACCTTTATCAATTTTCCTTAATTAATAGTCCAATTAAAAATTTCTTATCAAAATATTATTTACAAGTTAACACTATATTTAAATTCTTTATTATTTGCATGCTCACATATTTATTTAACCAAAATTTAATTCTATTAATCAATTATTAAATTTAATTTAGTAATAAATCCATTTAATAATTAATTTCTAAATAATTTAGTCTCTAAATTCATTTAATAATTTTCACCACCTTTTATAGTACATTATAATGTCTTCATAATTTATTTAGGTCCATAAAATAAATAATTATCAAAATAAAACTCAATTTAATTAATTTATTAAGCTGTTAGACCTAATTGAAAAGTTAAATAAAGTTTAGAGGTCAGTTACCTAATAAAATAAGGTAAAAGGGCATAATCGAAATAAAACTTGACATGGAGGGGTTTGACCGCAATTGACCAAAAGTTTGGGCATCATTCGATAAGTACGCGGAGGGACCGTTTTGAAATTGTCCAGGACAGTGGGGTTTAGACTGAAGTTTCGCCAAAACTCAAGGGAAAGGCCGTGTTTTGATGGTTGAACAGACTGAACCTTGGATCAACTCGTCCTGACCAAACCAGACCTCAAATCGGGATGTTGTCTTCAACCTCTCGCCAGCACTATTTATCACTATTCACCCAAAAGTTTCAAGACGCCGTTCTGCATTTTTCGGCGACCATTTCGAGCAAAAGAGATATCGGTCGACTCTTTTTGAGATTTTCGGTCGATCTGTGGCGTTGGATTTGACGAAAAATGACTAAAATTTGAGAAATTAAGGCTTGAATATCTCAGGTTTCTAATGGATATTTTATGACGCCTCTTAACCTGACTATTTCTAGTCAAACTTAAAATGCTATAACAGTAAATTACATGGTATACAGATCATATTTTATATTTATTTCTAATTATTACAAAATTGGGGTACATTTTTTTCTTCTAAAATGTCCTTTCTTGAATTCTGACTTCATCTTCACAGTATATGCCATTCTAAGTTCTTTGGTCTTTCTGATGCTATTCGGCAATTCCAGCTTCCTCTCGTGGACCTATAGGTTTAGAATTAACCAAACTTGCTGAGCGATTACGCTCAGTGATACTTTAACTATGAAAATAGTAATAATAATATTTACATGCATACTAACATTAAAATAATAAATATATATTAAAAGAAACAAACTCAATAATAAATATTACACTAAATAAGCAAATCATTTGAAATAAAATAATGAATAAATCAAATGATAATTTACTTTTACTATTTTTATTATCTGGATGACTCTACTAGAAATTAGGTGAACACAGAGATAAAGCTACTGTATTTATTCCTGAAGTCTTGGATAACTCTAAGCCATAGCCGGAGCATCCTATTTTTAACCGAAGTCAATTTTTATTCTAATGGCCGTATCTAAATCATTCAAAGTCTGTAATTATCTCAGCCGTAGCTGGAGTACTTAAAGTTTGTTTTTGAAATCTCTCAGTCATAGCTGGAGAATCAAAGTCTAACTTGGTTGTTCGCAGTACTGCTCAGCATATGATGCATCATACCCTTATCATACTAGTTCAACTTAACCTAAGTAGAGCAAAATAATTATTTTTTCTAAAGTCACAATTTAATCACAAATAATATATTTTTCTCAAATCACAATTTCATCATAAAATAAGATATTTTCTCAATCACAATTTAAATCAAGAAATATCAAATTTCTTAAAATTTATAATAAATCAGTAGCAAATTTTTGTGCATGTAAATTTAAGAAAATAAAATGATATTTTCGTAATTAAAGTATTGAACCTTATTTTGCAGTCTCCTTTATTCCACAATTCCTTTTTGTTTTAAATCTTCCTCCTTTTTTTCGGACGGACCTAACAACATATTTATACACACATTTTTGTAAGATTTATGTCTAAATATTCCTTTTTTTAATTTTCTACTTAAATTATTTTTCTATATTTATTTTATTTTCTAAATTAAAATACCTAAATATTAACTAATGAGGTGTGTATATATATATAAGAATACTGCCCAAATATTTTCTTCTAAATATTCTCCTTTTGTTTCCTATTTAATTTATTTTCTATAATTATTATATGGATTCCTTTTTATTTCCTATGTTAAAATGTCTAAATGTTAATTAATTAAGTCCTAAATATTTTTCTGTCAAATTAAACATATTTAATAATTTCACCACATTTTATAGTTAATTATAGTGTTTTCATAATTTATTTAAGTCCAAAAATATTACTACCTCTGATTTTTTCAATTCTTTACACTGAAATCAGTATGATTATATTCAAGTTTGATGTTGATAGTTTGATGGTTGGGTTAGTTAGATTAAAGTATGTTAAGATTAGTTATAAGGTATGATTACTGTACCTAAGTTATATATAAATAATACTTTAATCTACCTAACCTAACCTATCAAACTATCAACACCAAACTTAAATTTAATCATACCTTTTTCAGTGTAAAGAAATGAAAAATATGGAGGTAGTAAATTATAAAAATAAAATTAATTTAATTAATTAATTAGGCTGTTGGATAAAATCGAAAAGCTAAATAAAGTATTAGGGTCACTTACTAATTCGGAGGGACTTAAATGAATAACTAATAAAACTTCTGGGGGCGCGTGTTATTTTTCAAAGTCAGGGACCAGAAGCAAAATTCTGTCAAAACGGAGTCGTTTTCTTCGAACTAAACATCAAATCAAACCATCGTCTTCTTCCTTCCACCGGGTCTGCAACTCGGGTCACGTTCCATTTCTGGATCCGAGGCCATTGACGTTTTAGGCAATGGCTGTTGACCAGATGGACACCGATCTACTCCTTTCTTCGCCGCCAGTCTTCTCATGACCTCAAACTAGACAGACAGAGGCCGGAATTGGAGAAATTAGACTTGGATCCTTCGGGTTTTTCCACGGGTATCCAAATGGTTCTCGGGCGACCGGGCTGGAAATCCTATTTCCGGCGATGGGTTGCGGCATTTCTCTTATCTAACTTGATTACTAGTCTTCCAGAAGTGGATTGGTGGTCTCGGTTTCGAAATTTGATGAAGGATAGTAAAATAGCTTGAAAAGTTTTATCCTGTTCTTTTTTAAAATTTTGCAGAGCATTTCTTTTACCTTCAAATCCCCCCTCTATTCTCTTTTATCACAGCTCACACACTCCTCAGTTAGTTCCATACTTCATAAACTCTCCACTCCACTCCACTCCACACTAATACAACATACTGCTGACCTGACTACCATACTTGCCAACTAACGATGTTCAACAATATCTGCCGATAGTTTATTTTATTATTATTATTTATTTATTTATTTATTTATCAGAAAGGCCTCCGCGTAATTTATCGTACCGAAAAATTTATCGATATCAAAATAACTATTTTAAATTACTTTGAATTTACTATGCTAATCTAATTATTCGAAATTAAAATAGCAATTAATTATGAAAATTTACTTATTTAATCCAAAAACATCTATAGAATTACAAATTGATCCTTTTTACTATTTCCCGTAATTAAAATTGGGCTGACATATTCGAGGTCAAATTTTCAGGTATGGACTGACTCGGTTGGAAGTCGAGTTTTTGGCAATGGTTTGAGACATTTCTTGACTCTAAATTGATCACCGGAATCTCAAGAGTTGATTTATGGCTTTAGTTTTTGAATTTGATAGACGGATAGTAAAATGGTCTTAGAATTTTCATTCGACTCCTTTTTAAAAATTGCAGAGCAATTTCTTCCTCCTTCTTCCTTAAATAGTCGTTTAATATTTGTTGTTTAGCATTTTACTGTGAGACTTATCATTTCATTTTCTGCCAATTCCCCTTAATAATCAAATTTAGCCAAAATTTCCAACTTTCTCGAGAATTTTTTATTTTGATTTCAAGTGTTCTGTTTCTTCCTATCTTCTTTTCTTTTTTTTTTAAATTAATTATTAATTATTTTTTATTAAAATATCTTTTAATAGAAAAGTCCAAATTATCCTTAACTATTTCGTTAATTTACGTTGATTAATTTGACCGAATTGCCCTCGACTATTTCTCCAATTTACACAAGATAAATTGACTAAAATGTCCCTAATTACTTTATTAATTTATGTAGAATAAATTGGCTATATTATCCTTATAACACCCCTTCTAATTTTACGAATAGAACCAGAAGTGATGTCACATTAGCGATTTCGATTCACTTTTTTTTTTTCTCTCTTTATATATGTAAGCTCACATCATCAATTCGTCAACATTAAATCAATTAAAACGTATATAACACTTATAACCTCCGCCATATAGTCATGCAAATACTTCCATAATATTTAAACATATACCTATCATACAATCATTATCCACAATAATTTAACCATACACATACTACCCAAGTGCCATATATACAAATCCCAATCTAAATATATAAATAATTATTATTCCTAGTTATACATGCCATTTACCAAAATACAAAATACAAAAAGAATTTTCTACCCAAAAGAATACTTGATGTGTCCTTGTCGGCGCTGCTGCTAAAGACTATATTGCTACTCCTAGTTCCTTCAACCTACGAGTTTAGGAAAGATAAACTCGCTGAGCAACTTATTACTCAGTGGGTGATTTAACCACATTTTAAATAAAACAATGGAAAGTTTATAAAAATAAGACATAAAGAATTAAACAAACATTTGAAAAAGTTTATTTAATATTAAAGCATAACACATCCATCAATTTCAATTGGTGCTCTGGTGGCTATAGTATAATTAAAGGATAAGATAAAGGTATATCTAGCCACTTTCAGAGCCTTCTCTCTCTCGGCTCGTGGCAATATGTTTCAATTCATTTCAAATCTTAGAGTCTTCTCTCTCTCGGCTCATTTCATAGTTTTAGTGCCTTCTCTCTCTCGGCAAGTTTAATTTCTGGGGCCTTATCTCTCTCGGCACCCATATCCGCAAATGTTATCGTTTGATGCATCAAACTCTTATATCATTATTCTAGCCTAGCCACTTGAGCATAAACAACATTATTTATCCCATTTTTCGTCATTTTGCAATATCTCATATATCAACATTTTTTTTTTTGAACACATAAATCCATTATCATCCATGAATAAATCATATATGAATCACATTTAAGAAATGAAGTCATTAGATCAAACCACATGGTCAAGTTCATCATCTAAAACAATTTTGAAAACAGAGTCTGACTGCCAATAGGTCGCGAGCAAGACCACCCTTCAGCACCTTAGTCACGAGCGCTACTGATGAGTCGTGACAGTTCCAAAAGCAAACCAGAAAAATTTCGGGCAATTAGTCGCGAGCGCGAGGTGCTTCATCGCGGACGAGACATCCACTTGGCAACCGGGTCGCCAGCGCAACTAACCACTCGTGGGCGCGACATAGCGAGAAATCCAGACTGCACGCCGAAAGTTCTTTTTACCCAAAAATCCACTTCAAACCTTTAATTTTTCAGCTCATCTCATCTCATAAAACAACAACCAAGGTTTTAAAACTTCATTTAAGACCATATTCAAGGAGAAGTTACTTTCACATTCAAAAACCCAATTCAATGTTCAAATCATCTCATACATTTGAAATAAACACATAAATAAAACTTGAAAAATAAGTGGAGAAAGCACCAAACCTCCAATGTAGCTTTCTAAAGTTCAAACGAAAGATTTTCCTTTGTCAATCTTTTTTCCTTCTTGGGTTCCGTAAAAAAACATACAACATATTCTTAGATTTTATTTCAAGAAAACTCAAATCACTACCCCACACCCTAGGGTTCTCACATCTAACTCGATTTACACTTTTAATGGCTAGGTCCACACATAACTTAGATCTAACTAGATTTATCAAGATCTACATTAGATCTAAAAGATCTCTAAGAAGCCTAAGGAGATTCTTGAAATCTTTATAACTCTAACTTAATAACCCTTAACAAAAAAAGGAAGATCTAACTAAAATAATGTTGACTTACCTTAGACTTAACTTCTTTTGAACTCTAGGTGATGGATTTTTTAAGTCTTCTCTTTGTTTTCTTGAAAGAGATGGCCGGCTAGGGTTAGAGAGATGAGAGGAAATCTTGTTAGAAGGAAGAAGATGAGAGAAATGGAGAAATGAGGTTGGTGGGTCTTGGGAGTAACAAAAGAAAGAAATGAAGAAAGAAGGCTCTAGAACAATGGGGATAAGAGGAGATATTTTCTTCTTGAAAATAGAAACATTATTATTATTATTTTATTTCTTTCTTGCACATGACAAAATAAGAATTGGTGTTTATTATTTTGGGCCAACTCACCTTATCTTTAGCCCAACATCTAATTTTGGTGTCCACAACCAATTAAATACTAACACCCAAATTTCTATCAAACTCTTAATTTACTTATTTAATCATTAATAACTTCTAATCAATTCTAATTAATTCTTAATTGTTGAAAATTAATAAAGCGGATGTGACAATCCTTAACTATTTCAACAACTTACTATAATACCCTTTTAAGGTTTACAAAATTCCAAGTGTACTGCTATCGAGATAAATTTACAATCTTTTTATATTTTTGTTTATTGCCATAGAATGCTCATTATTAATTTCTATAATTTTTAATTATTATTACTATTTTTATTTTTTTGTGACATATGTCCCTATAAAAACCAGTTGTTCCTAGCCTTTTGCGCCCAAAAAAGTTCTTCTTCATTAATCCATTTTTGCAAATCTCATGCTTCTTGATATCAGATAAGGCAATTAACAAAGGTGCAAAATGAGAGACAACCTCCTTCAAATAGCAAACTGTCAAGGTATTTCCTAACCTTTGACAGTTCCAAAAAAAGCATATGTAGCATTATTTTTATAACCAATAACAAACACCAGATAAACTAAAACCAATGTAATAGCCTACATCTCTGTAAAACTCTAATTTGATAGCTATATCATGATCCAAAACTAGGGGTTGAGATCAGCATGCAACTAGACTGAAATCTAACTACACAAGCCTCCAAAAAATGAATAACTAGAATGCAAAGTACTAAAAATATCCATCTAAAAATTTCTTTAATTACAAATGCAAAATCAATAACTAAACAATATGTATATTTTTTTTAACACTCCGAAAATCAATCTAGAATAAAAAACTAGACAAAACTAACTTGACTTGAATGCTCGGCTCAAGAAGAAATAATTTAAGCCTCGCTACAGTGGAAAATAAAAAACATACAAAATAATCTATATGGGTATGAGCATTATATATAGGCGCTCAGTAAGTTCATGAGTGGTGGAAAAGCCTACTAATATCATAATATAACAAGCACAATTTCATTCAAACAATATGGTGTGTCAGGGCCAAGAGTCCAAAAATTGATAACAAGAGTCTGAAGATTAATAACAGGAGTCCGAAGGCTAAACAAGAGTCCGAAGACTAACATACACCGCCTTCTTTGACACACCATAACAGGCACATACAACATCGATATAGCAAGTAATCAGAGTTGTCCAATCAACACACAGATTCTTTCCCATCTCTACACATGCAGAAGGTTTGATAGTGAAAGAAATATTATTATTTGAACTAGAAAAGATAATATATAAGAAGGGCTTATTATATATATAGAATAATTGTTAGAAAGTAGCACATCACAAATGTACAAATACACAAATGGAACTTACCTCGGAATCTGATACGAGAAACACCCCTCAACTGTCACATCTTAAAAATTATTAAAGTCAGAAACATAATAGTAACTCGAGGATGAGAGTATATCATGGAAATAAAAGCAATAAAAAGGAAAGTAATAAATTTTAAACATAATAAACATATGGTAAGTATGAAGTAAACATATTATGAAAAAAGGAAATGTATTGTAAACAAGAGGTAAGCAAGTTATAAATATGGTAGACATACCAAAGGTAAGTATATTTTAGAAGAAACAAACGTAAGGAATACAATTGTAAATAAACTGTAAATGAATAATAAACAGAAAATAAATAAGTTGGTATTTGTTTAAGTAAAACGGAGTAAGAGCAAGAAAATATGTTTAATTAATATTTTTAAATAAGTGTTGAAAGGTGAAGGTCTATAAGAAATATACTTTATAAATAATAAAATAAATCAGAAAGTAAACATGCTATAAATGAATTATAAGCACTGTACAATAAAAAAGAAAACTGAATTAATAGTTGTTTGACTAAAGATAAATATAGTTTGGGACTACGAAAATAAAATAAAATAAAATAATAGAAAAATATTTAATAAATGCTGCAAGGATTAAATAATAAATGATAATGTCAGTGGGAACAGTAAACGAAAGAGTATTCATTTAAAAAAGAATGGAAAGTGGACATGAGGGATTAAAAATATAAATAAATGAACTGAGATATTAATATCGTCATGAATTATGTAAACAGTAAATTAGTAAGATAGCGGATGAAAGGATGAATTCAAGTTAGACGTATATAACGAGTATGTTATTAGCGGCAATAAAAGTAATTAACAAAAAGAGACAATTTAAGGTAAATGATCACGTTAATGAGTACAATCATAATTCATTGAGAATTTAACAATAAAAAAAAATTAATTCAAATAATTATTGAAGTCTAGAGAGTTGTTAAATATATTATTAGAGTCGGAAAGTGCAACTGCCAAACTATGTATGAATGCAAACGCAAATTAAATATATAAATAAAATAAATAAAGAATAAACCAGATGGAAATATGGAAGGACGGCAAAAGTTGCAATAAAGTGTGAGTATGAAGGGCAAGAATAATTAATGATGTTCAAAAAAAAAAAGAGGAACACGTGAAAATAAAGAAAAAGAGACAAGAAAGTTATGGAAGAAGGATAATTATAGCAGTAATAATAACCAAGACAGTTGGAACAAAATGACAAACAAAAGAATTGAAACAAAATACCTAAATAGATATACAGAAGAAAGAAATGAGAAGAGAAGATAAGAGAAGAAGAGCAAAGAAGAGAACAGAGAGATAGAATAGAAGAGGAGTTTCTGATAGAAAAAGAAGAAAAGAATATATGATGAACAACAGAGGAAAATATAAGGAAAATACATGTACAGAGATGCAATTCAAATTGAAGTAGAATAAAAATAAAGAAAAAGTCAAGAAAATAGAAGAGAAAACCCGATCAGTATCTAACTGCCTAGTCCAGATTTTGTCTCGGTTCCTTTGTTATCTGGAAATCATTAGGAAGTCTTCACTTTAAAATTTTGCTTCTCTTCCGCTTTTATCACTCTAATAATAGTTATAGAGTTTTGTTCATATATCATTCATCGTTAATCAAACTCAGAATATCTTTCTGCCAATCTTCTTTAGTGTTTGATCATTTCAAAGTTATTATGAGTTTATGGTTTTGGAGTCAATATAGTTAGATATATTGGTTAGTTAGTGATGATGGATGGAGTATGTGATAGATTTTAGTTAATTAAATTTTTGTTGAAGAGTGTGTTTATGTATTTTGAAAGCAACTGAGGTGTGATTGAAGATATGTGGAATAAGCATAAAAGGTACTGTTAGAATTAATTAATTAATTATGTATTAATTAATTAAGTATCCGCCCATGACTTATGGATCATGGGTGGACCCAATAGTGATGGGTTGTTGGGTTAATGGGTAACCCAAATAACCCATCACGTATATAAGCATCCCTAATACAGAATTAGGGATGTGTAAGAAAACGCAGTACGTAAAATTCTTTCGTATTCTTTCATCTCTGCTATTTTCTCCCAAGAACAACTTCAAATCTCTTCCTCTTAGCTCTTAGATTGTGAAAACTGTGCTACAGGATTTAATATTCTGTAGACGGCTTAGCACACGTGATCCATTCATCACTACGCTTCCGCATGTGGGAATATATTCGAGGTATTTACCTATTCCCTACTGATTTATTGGTATCAGAGCCTGCTAGGTTCTTGTTTCGATTGAATTAGTTTTGATTGGAAGAGCATATTTTGTGTAAATATGTTGATTGGTATTCGTTATTAGAGTTCAATGTGTTGTATGCTATATTCACGTTTTTTTTTATGATCAATGTGTTGATGCTCCCTTATGTTGGATGTGTTCTGACCATTTTTCATTGTATCAAAATGAGTTTTTGGTTAAAAACGTTTTAATCAAAATCGAAACTAAGGTTTTTGGTTGATGAAGACGAAGAACGAGCTTCGATTCTTCATCTCGTCTGGCCTTGGTAAATCACCGTTGATAGGAGTTGGCGTTGGCCTCAAATCACTGCGATTGGTCCGTGGTATGGCAGCTTCAGACGGCGGAGATGGCAATGCAGCGAATTTTGGGTCGCGCGGCTGGTCTCCTTCGTTCCCTTTTCGCCTCTGTTTTTCCCTTCTTTTCGACGATCAGAGCTTCGTCGGTCTCGGATCGCTAAGCCGGAGGCGGCGCTCGTGGTGCGCTGCCGTTGTGAGCAGCGATGGCAACTGAACAGAGAGAGGCGGCGGCTAGGGCGTTTCATGAGGTTGAAAACGTGAAAATGACAAGAACAGCCCTCTATCTTATTATGTTCCCTCATTTAGTGCCTAAAACTTTTTTGTGTTACAAAAGGGCCCCTAAATATTAGTTATTTTACTGAAAGGCTCCTAAACATTAGTTGTTCTACAGGAAGGCCTTCAAACAAAATTTATTGTACAAACTCGCCCTCCTGGACACTTATTAATATAATTTGTTTATTTAATTATTAATATTCTATTTTTGTTTAAGGGGCATACTTAATTAAAATGTGTTTTAATTAAATAAAATTTTTTTGTGTCTAAATTTTATTTTAAAATTAAAATTCTAATACGTTTAGAATTATGAATTAATTTGTTTAATTCTAGATAAAATTATTTTATGAACTTAATTTTTCTATGAAGTAAGAAAATAAATTAAATAAGTTTAATTTATCATTAATTCTAATTAGTTTGAAATTACATAATTCAATTTTAATTTGTTTGAAATTGATCGATCAAGTTTTATTAAAATAATTTTGTCATATTTTTAAAAATAAAATTTAGAACAAATTTCTATTGTGTATAGGAATTGAATAAATTTGTTTTATTCATTAAGTTTTTTTTTGAATTGAAATACGTGTTTTTCAAATGTTTGACTTCTGATTAATTGTTACTTTGTGTAATAATTTATTCTATAAATGTGTTATAGAATTAAAATTTGAGCGTACTAGCTTCAATTTTAAATTCTTGAATGCTACTATGTGTGACATTGATTGATTTTCTATGAATGTGTCATAGAAAATGACGAGAATTTTCAGGACTCCTCACCTTGCTTGGACACCGAAGCAAAAACAAAGAGTTGTTTTAGCTTAGTCTAACAAGTTTTGAAAAAGAATTTTAACAGGGCAAGTAGTAGGAGGGATATAGATAAGATCGCAACCCAAATTGTAAAGATTAACGGTCTCAGTCAAGAGATTATTTGAAAAGAGTTTTCAAAATAGGAGGAGATAAGAGATTTCTCTTCCAAGTGTTGCGCCACTCTTTTCGAGATAAGAGTGTAGAGGACATTATGAATTAATCCTTGATTGAATCATATGGGAATCATATGGACACCATGGTATTTATAGGACTGAAGACCCAAGCAACTTCATGGTCCTTAAAAGTGGGCGAGCATTGATTCATTCTGTGCAAGGAGATTAAATCAGTTTTGTCCCCATACACTTAGTGAATAAAGTTCTCAAGTCTATCCCAGTCAATTTTGGGTGATTAAAGACTTTTAGAGGAATATTGGTTCTTCTATTAATGATTTTAGCCAAATAAATTTCTATTATGTATAGAAATAGAATAAATTAGTTTTATTCATTTTTTCAGTTTGGGAGAACATCAAAAATAAAATTTTATTTGTTAAAATT